>WNWK01018694.1:12500-39368 GCA_009830355.1 Cherax destructor | reverse complement strand
CCCCAGTTTTCCCTATAAATTCATTTGCAATCCCATCTATTCCTGGTGCCTTCCCTTTGCTGAGACCATTCACTGCCTCCCACACCTCATCCTCCCGTATCTCCCCTCCACCCCTCCTGTCCTCCTCCCCCATCCTCTCCTTAACCCCTCTCTGTAGCAACATCCCTCCACTCCCTTTATCTCTACTTTTTCCAAATATTTAGCAAACCATTTATCAACATACACCCCCATCGCTTCCGTACCTCTTATCCATGTTCCCCTCTCATATCTCCCTAGGTTCTCATCCACCTCAAAACACTCCACTGAAATTGCCTCTCTGCGTGCTCTGCACCTCCCCAATACATACTTTGAGGGTTTATCCCCCCACAGGACCTCCTCCAACCCCGCTTTCATCTTGCAAGCCCCGAATCTTTCATTCTGAATTTCCTCTAATTGCTCCTTCAACTGCCTAATCTCCCCCATCACCTTATAACCCCCTCTGTCATGACAGTCCTGCAGTAACCCCTCAATATAATTTTGCAACCCGTACCTCCATGCCGCCATCTGCCCCTGTTGTCCTGCATCAGTCCTCTGATGCGATCGCCTCATACAGTCAGCGGCTATGTGACCGTAAGACCCACACAGCCTGCACGTTGTTGTTGGCCCACATAAGTCACATAAACTTGTGTGCGGAACTCAGGCAGGATGACATATGAAGGTATCGGTCTCTTCAGTGTCATCTTCAGTGAGAAGGACCCTTCAAACAGGCCCACCATGGGCCCCTCACTCCATGTCCCTGTTGTTACAGCATGTATCGTTCCGTAGTCGCTGAAAACCTTGCTGATGTCCATCTGGTCAGACTCGAACGGCACGTTCTTAATCTTAACCCAAGTGTAGGTTCTTGAAACATCCTTCAATCTCACTTGTAGGCCGGTGCGCACAGTATACACCCGATCCTGATGCCGGTCGACCAACCTCTCATAAACGTCAGCTGTGAGAAATTTCACAAACACCCTGGACATGCCGTTCATTGCCACGCCGTACAAATCAGCCACCTCAATGTTGTAGAAGTCCTTCAGGATACCTGGAAGTACAGTGGCTGCCGTGGCAGGCTGCAGTACTCCTGTGACCATGTCGATGCAGACCGTATTCACTCTTCTTCTGCCGGCCGACGCCATTGTTGACTGAAAACCAAGTTGGCTCAGAGCGTCACCAGGGGTCAGCACCAGCGCAGAGAACCACCTCACCCCACCAAGGCTGGGTGACGAATGATTTGACGGTAGTGACTTGTCCCCTGCTTTAAAAATAGGAATTACATTAGTCATCTTCCACATATCAGACTCTACACCTGTTTGAAGAGATAAATTAAAAATGTTAGATATTGGTTCACAGAGTTCCATTTTGCATTCCTTAAGAACCCTTGCAAAAAGCTCATCAGGACCCGGCGATTTATTTTGTTTCAGATGGTCTACTTGTTTCATAACCATTTCGCTAGTGACTGTGATATTACATAATTTATCTTCTTCAGGGACACTATAAAAAATAATTACTGGGATATTATTAGTGTCTTCCTGTGTGAAAACCGAGAGAAAATAATTATTAAAAATAAAGCACATATCATTCTCCTTGTCAGTAAGATGCCCAGAGTTATTTTTAAGGGGACCTATCTTATCCCTAACTTTTGTTCTATAAACCTAGAAAAAACTTTTTGGGTTATTTTTTGAATCCCTAGCAACTTTAATTTCATAGTCCCGTTTAGCTTTCCTTATACCCTTTTTAATGTCCCTCTTAATGTCAGTATACTGATTTATAAGATGACCCTCACCTCTATTTATGCGCCTATAAATTCTTCTGCCCTAAAAGATATTTGAGCCTATTATTCATCCATTTTGGGTCATTTCTACACTGGTCAACAATTTTTGAAAAGTTGTATGCTTCTTAAATGAGATTAGTTAATTCTTATGTATAATCATGTCCAGAATCCAAATATCACCTTGAAAAATGCTTATTGGCTATAGGTTTAAAGATACGAGACATGTAATATTTGATTATTTTATTATAACGTACAATATGTGTCAGTATGTTTTAAACTCTAATCCGTACCTACTCTCTGCCTTTTTGCTTGACGCTTATAGTGGGCTGAAGAATCATCTCTTGCCAATGTCCAGCAATAGTCTGCAAGCATTCTTGTGCCACATTTGCCCTGGTACCATTTTTCCATGGTTGAAATATCTTGGTGAAACCTTTACCGTGTTCGTCACTAACTGCCTCAAAGTTAGCTGGAAAAAAGTCTAAATGTGAGTCCAAAAAGTGGATTTTAAGTAACATGTTACATCCCATGTTCTTGTAAGCCTTGATGAGGTATTCCACCAATTCTTCATAGTTGCTTTCCCTTTTGTTTCCGAGAAATCCCTTCGCCACTAACTTGAATGCTTCCCAAGCAGCTTTCTCCTCCCCATGAAGGTCTGATTCAAAGTCACCATCTTTAAGAAGCTCTCGAATCTGAGGACAATTGAAGACTCCCTCTCTTATCTTAGCGTCGCTCAGTGAGGGAAATTTTGATGTTAAATGCTTGAATCCCTGACCGGATTTGTCCATAGCTTTTACAAAGTTTTTCAGGAGCCCCAGTTTTGTGTAGTGGTGGTAGCAAAATTTTGTTTGGTTCAATGAGAGGTGGATGTTGAACATTGTTCATCCCAGGTTCCAATGATTGACGAGGTGGCCAGTCTCTCCTGATGCAGTGGCAACCTCTTGCACGGCTGTTCCAGTCACATAGAAAGCAGCAGTACTTGGTGTATCCGCCCTGCAAGCCCATCACAAGAGCAACAACCTTTATGTCATCACAGAGCTGCCATTAATGTTCATCATATTTCATGCATTGCAACATATGCTTTATATTCTCATAAGTTTCTTTCATGTGGTGTATAGTCCACAAGAACTGATGGTTTACTATTGCCGTTATACAGCAAGACAACTTTCAGACTCTTTTTTGATGAATCTATGAACAGCCTCCAGTGACTGGGATCATAGTCGATGCCAAGTGCTTCCATCAGACCATTAATATTGTTGCTGGCCATTGAATCCCCATCCATTACGAAGAAATCATTGAACTGCTGCTGACGGTCACGAATTTTTTAAATCTTCACATCAGCTGCTAGGAGATTCCACTGTTGAAGACGAGAGCCCAGCAGCTCTGCCTTATTTTTAGGTAGTTGCAGATCCCTGACAAGGTCAAGGAGTTCCCCTTTTGTTATGAGATGTGGCCTAGAGGAGTGTGCTTCATCAAAGTTTGGGTCACTGTGTAATCCAGCAGTGTCATCCTTCTCTTCTTCCTCCTCACCACTTTCTTCATCTGACTCGACGTATACCCAAGTTGGTGCATCAGGAACAGGTAGACCTTCTCCATGTGGAACTGGACGAGTAGCTGATGGAATGTTTGGATATTCAATGGAGCTCTCTTTTTTCTTTGACAAGCCCTTTTGTACTGGAGATACCATGCAGAAATAACAATTGTTGGTATGGTCTGTTGGCTCCCGCCATGTCATTGGCACAGCAAAAGGCATTCCTTTCCTCTTCCTGTTCAACCATTGGTGAAGGTTAGTAGCACAATTGTTGCAGCATATGTGTGGAGCCCAGTTCTTATCCTGGTCACCAATCTTGCATCCAAAATACAGGTGATATGCCTTTCTAACCATATCAGTTATACGGCGCTTCTGTGATGCAAAGGTCACCTCACTACAAATGTAGCAGAAGTTGTCTGCACTATTCACACAAGTACGAGGCATCTGAAAAAGAAAACAACAAACAATTAGAAGATAAACAGAAAATTTATTCAATAATTTATCATTATAATACAGAGCATGATAGCTAAGCAGAAACATTTATATCATTCAGTAAGAAAATAAAATTAATATACATCACATGCATATCAATAGCTTGCTCAGTGAATATTAATTATAAGTTTAAAAAGTGTTTGGCTAAGAAAATCACCAACCTTTCACCTCAAAATATAAACTTGGAGAGCACAACCACCTTGTATGACTGCTGGAACAATAATGAAGGTCAGTGAGACTGTGAGTGTTGGTAAGAAACACACTGCCGCAAGCCTGTTGCAACCTGTTGTGACACGTAGGTCTATATTGAAAAGTAGAGCTAACAAACAATTTTAACCATGATATTCATTATCAGTGACCTAAAATTAGTTAGAAATTGCTACTCTGGTCTGGGAAGCATTTTAGTTGTTGACCAGTGTTGTCATACATAGCAGTATATGTGTAAAGAACCTAGGATGACTCCCAAAAAAGGATATAATATCTTATTAATATAATATAAAGGAGATATACTAGGAATAAGGTAAAATTAGTTATTTATATTTACATGTGTGATAGCTAAAAAAAAAAATCATTCTCCTCCCTTTCTGTCTCTACATTCATTAGGTGGTAAATTAGACACATATGCAACACTTGGGTATCTTTATTGAGGAAACGTTTCGCCACACATTCATTCACATTCATTAGGTACCTTTTGGTTTCTTCTTGAACTGGCTCATGCTATGACTGGCTTTGACAAGTGCAGGCAGTCTGTTCCATTCCTTTATTGCTGTACAATAAAAGATGTTTGAAGCCTGGCCACTGACTGTGGGTACTACAAAGTTGTGCTCTCTCCCCCTAGTATCAAAGTTTCGGTCACTCTTTTGGTTCCCAGCCTTGACAAAATTGGCAGCAAGATATTATGGACACTGTGAGCAATTTTATAAACTTGATTTAACTTAAGTTGTTTTACTCTGTCTTCAACATTCAGCATATCCAGTTGCTGTAATTCATCCTTGACTCAGGTCCAGGATGAATCTTACCATTTTGTTCTGGGTGATTTGTAGTCTATCTTTCATTTTTTTTGTCAAGGCAGAGTACCATGAAAAGCAAGCATAGTCCATATGACATATGACATACGGTCCTAAGAGCCTCAGTAGGTAGACACTGTGTTGGTCTGTAGAGGAACTTCAGTCTGGCATTCGATTTCTATATTACACTGTTCCCTATCAATTCTCCTGACATGCATGGGTCAAAGGGGATTCCCAGATATTTTACTGAGGAAACTGAAGTGATGGGTTCCCTATTACACCGGACATTAAAATTAATAATAATAATATAATAATATCTTTATTTACTACAAGTACATGTACATGGTATACAGTCCTAGCTGACATCAGTGACATACTACTATATATAAAGTCCCTTGTTATGCTGAGCATTTCGGGCAGATTAGGTCAGTGTCCTAGGATGCGACTCACACCAGTCGACTAACACCCAGGTACCCATTTTACTGATGGGGAACATAGACAACAGGTGTAAAGAAACACGCCCAATGTTTCTGTCCTGGCTGGGAATCCATTTGCTGCAGGAATTCCAGTGTTATTACATTAGCTATATCTTGTTGGTCTTTACCTGACACTAACAGAGCACTGTCATCCGCATACAGTAGGAGTTTGCACTTGACACTGATGGGCATGTCGTTTACAAAACATAGGAATAATAGAGGACGCAGAATACTACCTTGGGAAACTCAACATGCTATCGGCAGGGGTTTTGATTCTGTTTTGTTGATTTTTGACAATTTGTGTCCTGTTGCTAAGATAGGACTTAAACCAGTCTACGGAACCTATGCCGACAGCTTGAAGTTTCTTACATAATATATTGTAGTTGACAATATCGAAGGCCTTTTGCAAGTCTAAAATTGCCATTCCAATGAGGTTCCCTATCGACATTTCAGTTCTCATGTAATCCATTAGATTATTTACTGAGGTGTCGGTTGAGAATGTTGTTGTCTTTAATATACTTAACTACTTGACAGTACACCGCCCACTCTAGAATTTTGGATATTACACTGAGTATACTAACAGGCCTATAGTTGCTGACATCAGACCTACTATTTTTCTTGAAGATAGGAGTAACTCTGGCCTCCTTGAACTCCTCTGGTACTGTATTAGTAGTGATGGACAAATTTATTATGTGAGCAATGGGGATTGGCAGTTTAGAGGCACCATCTTTTATGAACTCAGACGGGATGTTATCTGGGCTGGTGCTCTTAATTGGGTTTAACCTGCTTAGTTCTTTTTGCAAGTCATGAGATACACTTACTAGTTGACAACTGTTTGGAGTTACTCCTTTATTGGTATAGTATGTTTTACACTTATCAGAGTCTGTGTTAAGGGTATTTGATGCAACTTTAGTTGTTTCGTGGCATACCTCGTTATCGATATTGGTACTATGTTAGATCTATCTACGGGTTTATGGCTATACCCCAACTGTTTGAGTTGTTGCCAGAGCTTTCTAGGGTTATTCTTGTACTCTTCGAATTTTTGAGCAATAGTGCCTTGCCTTTGCGCCTTTTATAAGCCTCTGCACTCTGTTCCTCACTCTTTGGAATTCATTTAGTGCTGCAATATCCTGTCTGTTTGCCTTAAATCTTTTTAGCAACTGGTCTCTGAATTTCATATTATCTAATATCTCAGTAGTCATCCAGGGTTCAGTTCTTCGTTTAATCCTAACCTCTTTAACTGGTGCAATATTATCAAGGATGGCAGTGAACATTGTTTTGAACTTTTCCCAGGCATTATTTACGTCCGTGCAACTTGTTATCACTGACCAGTCACAATTGTGTAACCTATTAACCAGTATTTCTTTACTGTAGTTTCTAGTTGACCTCATTTTTATTGTCCTGTGTAGGCCTATCCGTTCCCTAGTGATTTTCCTGGTGCAGTAAATGATGAAATGATCACTAAGACCTGTGGTAATGACGCCTGACTGACTAATGTTCTCAAAGCGGTTACAAAGTATGTGGTCAGTTACGGTGGCTGAGAACTGTGTGATCCGGGTTGGTGTATTAATTAGTTGAGTGTAACTATTTAAACCTAGAATTTGCCTATACCTTTTACATAGCCCGTTATTTTGTTGTTGAAAACAGACATTGAAGTCTCCTAGTATTACTGTCTCGAAATTGTACTAAAGTCCGGACAAGACTCTTGAGATGTCTTCTAAGAACTGGTCATGGGTGGGAGGGCGATAACTAGTTCCTACTAAGATGGGTTTGGTCTTGGGTAGCAACACTTCAAACCATAGAATCTCCAGTTTATTGTCATTTAGACCAGGTCTTGGATTATAGGCTAAGTCGTTCCTTATGTACGCACATACCCCATCACCTTTTCTATACCAATCTAAGCGTTTTATATTGTAACCTTCTATTTTGACCTCGTCCTCAGTCACCGTATCATCCAACCAGGATTCAGAGATGGATATAGCTGCCGCCATAGTACTGTTAGCTAGAATCCTAATCTCTGCCAGTTTTGGAAAAGTGATCTTGCGTTGACATGAATAAAATGAAGGCCTGTTTTCCTAAGACAATCCTAATCATCAATAAATGGTAGTAGTAGTAGTAGTAGTAGTAGTAGTAGTAGTAGTAGTAGTAGTAGTAGTAGTAGTGGTAGTAGTAGTAGTAGTAATAGTAGTAGTAGTAGTAGTAGTAGTAGTAGTAGTAGTAGTAGTAGTAGTAGTAGTAGTAGTTGTAGTAGTAGTAGGAGGAGGATACTGCAGGTAAGACCCATGTGGGTGAAAGGGAGATTTTCATAGCGGGGGAGAGGAAAGACAAGAGACCGAGGGAAAGAGCCGGGGTTAGACCCAGCCGCATGGCGTTGTTCTGACCAGAGTAGAGTGGAAATTTAGGTGGCTGTGTTGACTGTATGATCGCTACTGCAGGGCTGGTCCGGGATCAGGAGGTAAAAGACTGATAATAGGTGTCACCTATGCGCAATACGCAAGGTTAGCTGCTATCTGTTTTTCAATGCTATTTTTAAGATGGAGAGGAAAATGTGGTAGATTGGCTGAAAGAAAAAACTGGCTTCTTGAAGGTCCACCACCCCTGCAGAGGGATGGGCAGAAAGTTGAGATTAGAGGTTAGGTATAGAGAGGAGGAGCTGAATTATATAGAGATTGGAAGAGGTTTAGAGTGTTGTGTGGCCGTCTTATGGTTTCGTCTACGTAAGTTGTCCATGAGTCCTTGAGAGTTTCTAGTCGGTCGAGGTGCCTGCTACTGAGCTCTTTGCAGAACACGTTCAGTGCCGGGGTGCCAAGTTGCAAAGTCGCTCCACACCACGTCCAGCACCCACTGCAGTGCACGGCTCTCTCTGCTTCTATGGACAATGTTCTTTGTCTACGCAGACTCCTCAGTGCACCACTCATCTTTTTCCCCTCATCAGTTCTATGATTCACCTCATCTTTCATGGACCCATCTGCTGACACGTCCACTCCCAAATATATGAATACATTCACCTCCTCCATATTCCCTCCCTCCAATCTGATATCCAATCTTTCAATACCTTTTTTTGTTATCCTCATTACCTTACTGTTTCCTATAATCAATTCCAGTTTTCTTCTTTTACATACCCTACCAAACTCGTCCATCAACCTCTGCAACTTCTCTTCAGAATCTCCCAAAAGCACAGTGTCATCAGCAAAGAGGAACTGTAACAACTCCCACTTTGTATTAGATTCTTTATCTTTTAACCCCACACCTCTTGCCAACACCCGAGCAGTCACTTCTCTTACAACTCCATCTATAAATATATTGAACAACCATCCCTGTCTAAGGCTTACTTCTACTGGGAAATAATCTCCCTCTCTCCTACCTGAGCCTCACTATCCTCGTAAAAAATCTTCACTGCTTTCAGTATCCTACCTTCTATTCCATACATTTGCAACATCTGCCACATTCCGTTCCCCTATCCACCCTGTCATACGCCTTTTCCAAATCCAAAACCTCTTTTCCCTTATCTAAATACTGTTCACCTATATGTTTCACTGTAAACACCTGATCTACACACCCCTTCCTTTCCTAAAGCCTCCTTGTTCATCTGCTATCCTGCTCTCCATCTTATTCTTATTTTTTTCAATAATAGCTCTACCAAACACTTTACCAACTATACTCAACAGGCTCATTCCCCTATAATTTTCACACTCTCTTTTGTCCCCTTTGCCTTTATTCAAATGAACTATGCATGCTCTCTTCCAGTTTCTAGAAACCTTACTCTCTTCCATACATTTATTAAATAAAAGAACTAACCATTCCAAAATTATATCCCACCCTGTCTTTATTCCATCAATTTTGGCTGCTTTACCACCTTTCATTCTACCCACTGCCCCACGCACTTCCCCCACACAACTGGTTCTTCCTCACTCCTACTAGACGTTATTCCTCCTTGCCCTATACACGAAATCACAGCTTCCCCATCTTCATCACATTTAATGATTCCTCAAAATACTCTCTCCATCTTCCAAATACCTCTAACTCTCCATCTAATAACTCTCCTCTCCTATTTTTAACTGTCAAATCCATTCGTTCCCTAAATTTTCTTCTTATTAATCTCACCCTAAACCTTTTTTTTCGTTTCTACAAAATTTGTTGATAACATCTCACCCACTCTCTCATTTGTTCTCTTTTGACATTCCATAACCACTCTTTGACCTCTCTTTTTCTCTCCATATATTCCTTGTATCACTTCTATTTTGTAAAAACCTCTTAAATGCTAAATTATTTCTCTCTTACTATTCTTTTAACATCATTTCACTAATCGCTCTTCTTCCCTTCTGCACTCACTTTCCTGCTGAACACTCTAACACTACATCTTTAAATCTACCCCATACATCTTCAACCTCAGTGCCTCTACTCTCACTAGCCAATCTATCCTCCAGTAGATGTTTATATCTTAACCTAACTGCCTTCTTTAGTTTATAAACCTTCACCTGTCTCTTACTTGCTGCTTCCATTCTCCTTGTATCCCATCTACCTTTTTTCACACAGTAGCTACAACTAAAAAGTGATCTGATATATCTGTGGCCCCTCTATAAGCATGTACATCCTGAATGTACCCAAAAGTCTTTTATCTATCAATACATAGTTCAACAAACTACTGTCATTACGCCCTACATCATATCTTGTATACTAATTTACCTTTTTTTCTTAAAATATGTATTACCTATAACCAAACCTTTTTCTATACAAAGTTCAATCACATTATCATTTACACCTGGCACCCCAAACTTACCTACCACCCCCTCTATACATGTTTCTCCTACTTTAGCATTTAGGTCCCCTACCACAATTACTCTCTCATTTGGTTCAAAAGTTCCAACACACTCGGTTAACATCTCCCAAAATCTCTCTCTCTCCTCTACACTCCTCTCTTCTCCAGGTGCATACGCACTTATAATGACCCACTTTTCGAACCCAACCCTTATTTTAATTCTCATTATCCTTGAATTTATACATTATATTCCCTCTTCTCCTTCCATAACTGATCCTTCAACATTATTGCTATCCCTTCCTTAGCTATAACTCTCTCAGATACTCCTGATTTAATCCCATTTATTTCTCCCACTGAAACTCGCCTACCACCTTCAGCTTTGTTTCGCTTAGGGCCAGGACATCCAACTTCTTTTCATTCATAACATCAGCAATCATCTCTTTCTTATCATCCGCACTACATCCACGCACATTCAAACACCCAGTTTTATAAAGTTTTTCTTCTCATTTTTAATATTTTATACAGGAGAAGAAGTTACCAGCACATTTCTCCCGACATTTTATTCGCCTCCCTACGACACTCTTGACTAACAGACAATTCCTTTCCACTTTCCCATGGAGATAAGAGAAAATAAAGGAGAACAAGAACCTACTAAGGAAAAATAAAAAAAAAGGACGGTGTGTATATATATGCGTGTGCATGCCTGGGTAGTGTGACCTAAGCGTAAGCAGAAGCAGCAAGATATACCGTTTATGTTTATGAGACAGAAAATATATGTCATTCCGAATTGGTAAAACTTGTGATTTTAGCTTAAATAGCAACACTTTTCTTGCCGAATAAGACAAGCGAGAATTTGTGTATGGAATAGTTTCGCAAAAAATCATTTTGAACCTAAGGAAAAAATATATTTCATTGTGTTTGTTTATTATTATATTATTGTAAACTTATCTAAAATATATTTAGTTTATTAGGCTAAATTATATTGCGCTTGTTATAATAAGGTTAAGTAAGTTTTCTAAGGTTCTTTTGGTATATAATTATTAATTTTTACATTAACATAAATGAAAAAAAATTATCTTTGAACGTATAGAGAAAATTTTCGAAAATACTTAATTTTAAATGAGTTCTTGCTAATTGACTAATTTTATCTATTTGGCATAATATATATATATATATATATATTATATATATAGATAAATATATATATATAATATATATATATATATATATATATATATAATATATATATATATATATAATATATATGATGGGGTCCACCTCTGGTGTGAATTGTGGTCCCATAGCCTCGGAGAAGTGGATAAAGACTTCAAGGAAGAATATTTAGATGTCTTTCTGAAGCCATTTGAATATTCCACTTCCCTACCACCCCATCTTTTATTAAATATATATAAAATTTATTTCAAGATACAATACATTGTCAAAATACATTAACAAGGATACAATAGTGAATAAAACAACATAGATGACAACTCAGAGCTACATGTCAAATACTTCGTCCAGCTCCCCGGTAGTGGGCCGCGTGCCCAGAATACTGCAGGCATTTCCCTCTGGATCGCAACACTGAGTCTCTGAAAGAGGAAGTCTTGAGCTCCCACCACACCTCTCAAACGTTCAGGACAATCCTCTTGACTAATCCACAGGAGGCCAAACACGATGACAGAAATGCAGGTAACGCTACCTGCCTTGCTTTGCACACCCCTATACTCTCCCAGTCGCACTGGGAGGGTTGCCTGTTCCCATTGCTGATCCTCTAGTGACAGATTTAGTGCCTTCTTGAAGGTTGATCTCAGGTGTGCGTCATACTCGTCAAGTGTGTGTGTGTGTATGTCGTGCCGAATAGGTAAAACTGGTCAATTAGCAAGAACTCATTGAAAATTAAGTCCTTTCTGAAATTTTCTCTTATACGTTTAAAGATATATTTTTTTAATTTATGTTAATGTGAAAATTAATAATTTTGTACCAAAAAAGCAATAGAAAACTTACCAAACCTTATTATAACAAGCGCAATTTAATTTAACCTAATCCAACTAAATATATTTTAGATAAGTTTACAATAATTTAATAATGAACAAACACAATGAAATATATTTTTTCGTTAGGTTCAGAATGATTTTTGCGAAATTATTGCACACACAAATTTTCGTTTGCCTTATTCGGCAAGAAAAGCATTACCATTTAAGCCAAAATCACAAGTTTTACCTATTTGGCACGACATATATATTTAGTAGGGAATGTGACACAGCGGTCCAAAATGGTGGTGCCCCTTTTCCTCGCTTTCCGGCCCCACCTCCCGCGCCCTCTTCGAGTTCCCCCTTTTTCTGAGAACCCCTCCTTTTCTCGAGAACCCCCCTCCTCACACCACTTTTTCGAGAACCCCCTTCCTCACCCCCCATTTTTTGACCCCTTCACCTCCCCTCCTCACCCTTCCCCATTTTTTTCGAGACCCCCTGCTCACCCTCCCTTTTTTCGAGAACCCCCCCTCCTCACCCATTCTTTTGAACCCCTCTTTTTTTACCCCCACCCCTTCTCACTCCCGGATTGCTTCCGCTCCTCCAATGAAAGTTTTACGGGGTTGCCAAATTTCATGTTTTCGGTTACCCTCTCCTACTCCCGGATCGTCCCGCTCCTCACGTCAAGTTTGAGATTTGCCCATTTTTTTCAATTTTTTGTATTAATGTTTTATCTCGGAGGTTGCTTCGACTTCCTAAATTTATATGTAATCAAATTTTAGACATAATGTACGTTATTCAGAAGGTCTTTTTTTTTTGTTATTTGTTAATATGTCTTATTCATAAGGGCATTTTATCTCCTGGATCTCAAGCTAAACACCATTATATTATTAGCTTCAGACAAGAGGTAAGCATAATTGTTGAAGTTTCCCCTATGGGGTTTAAGTGGTAAGAATATTCAGTCAAGAGGTAAGTGGTTTTACCACCAAGTATATCTAGGATATCACAATTTTTCCACTTCAATATGTTTATAAATCAGAGGCGAATCATTACACAATTCGTTTTGCTAATACAACAATTTTTTTCCAAGTGTTTAATGACACTAATACACTTTTTATTATTTATTTCTTACACACAATTTTCGGGTAATTCAACAAATTTTAGATTTTTCTCAAGTGATTAATGACTAACAATTTTTTTTCAACATTTATTTCTTACACAATTATCACAATTTTCCACTCTCGTTAATACAACTCAATACATTTTAAGAAATGCAATTCAATACATTTTCAGTAATACACATTTTCGGTAAATAGAACATACCACGAATATTACACATTTTCTCTAATTCAACAAAGTTCATATACAAATATTTCCATTATTACACATTTTTCTGTAAATACAACATATCATGAATTAAGATTATGTATAACATAGAGAAAACATTACATATCACAAATATTACACATTAGCTATAATCAACATAGGAGAAACATTCATCATAGAGGGATCATTCTATTCTCCTACGTATAGATGCTGGAATATCAGTGTGACCATAAGCCAAGGAATGTTTGGTATCCAGATGATACCTTCCATCATCAAACGTCGACATGCCTCTCATTTTAATCTTTACTGTACATATTTCTTCTTTAACATTACTAATAGACTTATAAGTGAATAATTCCTTATCTATATTTCTCAAAACATTCTTATATCTTGCATGAGTTTATAATGACATGAAATGTGATGGAATACCCTTGGCTCTACTGACAGTATTTGATCTTCCAGTTATCTTTACAGAATACATTTTTGCTTTCAGTGCTACGAACTCTAATATTATAATCACTCATTTCAGATTTCTATAATCCTAACTCTCCTTTCCTACTGTTATCATACAAGAGATGATCAGGATTCAAATTTGAAAGTCCATATATCCTAACAAAGGTTCTCTTTTTAACTCAGAATACAAATCCTTACATTTCAGACTAAAGATGAATGAATCGGTATCGGTATAAGCTAATCTTGCATCATCGACAAAATGTTGTTTAAACAATTTATAGTAAAAATGATACAATTTCTTTTTGGCAATCTCAAGAATTTGAAATCCGAGATAAAGAGGTTGACTAACCGTCAATTTCGGTTTGGTGAATGTGCAGATCACTCTATCTTGATTCAAATGCGTTATATTTTTTAGGAAAGGATCTTTGGCAGCTCTAGCCCACTTCTGGTTCCTCATCCAAAGAACCTGGATCTGTCACAGGTGACTTTAACTTAGTTTCTTCTCACACTTCTAAGAAACGACCAGCTAGGCAATTCCCCTCCTCACACTCTGTGTTTCAAAGTCCTTCATGGACTAAATTCTTTACACACCAACAAACTTCTCCTTTCTGACTACAGCATCAGCAAGGTACTCCTTCGCCAGGTTGAGCAAACATTTCCTTCTACATTTTTAGGTTTGGCCCACGCATTGTCACAGGACAAAATGCTTAGCAAGCACTGCTCTTTCAATTCTTAACAACGTTGACAACACACAGTTACGATTCGCAAGCACATCTTCCTTAATTCTTCCTGTGGAACTATTATCCCTCCACATACAATCGTCCAACGCCACTTCCTAACGTGTAACGCAAACATTCTGGAGCATTTCGAG
Source organism: Cherax destructor (assembly GCA_009830355.1). NCBI lineage: Eukaryota > Metazoa > Arthropoda > Malacostraca > Decapoda > Parastacidae > Cherax > Cherax destructor. The sequence continues at coordinate 24,694 of WNWK01018694.1, read as the reverse complement.
TTCCAGTATCTCCCGATCGTCAAAGTCGACACTTGTATACTCCCTGCCCACGGTCGGAGGCGCTATTTTTGCAATAATGAGGTGCTGACTTTTACAGCCGTGAACTGCCACCTTCTGTTTACGTAGTGGGACAGAGTTTACAAGTGTGTGAGGTGATCTCTACACCACAACAATGTACAAATTGCTGGCGTTTTTGCCACCCGGCAAAATATTGCAAGTCAATGACAGAATGTCCTGTCTGTAGTGCAGCTGACTGCAAAGGGAGGCAACCTGCCTATTCTTTCTTTGCCCGATTTTCTTATGGAAAAAGAGATCCTCTGTCTTGAAGAGAAAGACGGTTTCTCTTACACAGTTTCCCATCCCCGCCTTCAAGAGAACTCCAAAGCTTTCGTATTCCAGGGTCGCTAGACGGCCCCAGACTTCGGTGGTGCCTACTTCCACAATTATTTCTGCAACCCTCCCACAGTCACCTGTGTGCCAACCCTTTTGTGGTCCTATTCTATGAGGTTCCATCATCAACGTTTCTTACTGTACCTACTACTTCATCTTCCCACTCACATGTTTCTTCGTAAGCACGCCCTCTCTATCTGAATCGGCGCCACATATCCTCTTTTACAAAGTATAAACCTTCATCTCGGTCCAAATCTCCTTCAGCCCCCAAATCACATGACATTCCCAAACATTATACTTTTCATATCTCTGAGTCTAGGACTTTACCTCGTGATGAATCTGTTACTGTTGTGGAAGATTATCCAGCCCCAGGTACAGTTACAGCCTCGCCTCTCCCTGCTGAGGTTTCTTCCTTCCAGGACGCCTTTACCCCTTCTTCAGTATCTTCCACTGCATCTTTAATTTTCACTCAAGCCACATCTCCCTTCGCCTCCATGCTTCCTCCACCTTCTCTCTCATCTAAAACTATTGAAGCCATCTCCGCGTTTATCGAGGAGACAAAACCAGTGATAGACTCTGATTCACCCTCTACCACTTCACATTCTCAATTAATGGAACCTTCTTCACACCGCCTTTCTTCTCACCATTCCAATCTCTTATTCCTATTCCCACTGACTCTACTAGTCCGTAGACAACTACAGCTTAATGTTACCAGTATACTTCTATTTGCAAACCATACTTTCTTAAAGTGGGATATTCAAGCCTCAGGGGCAATTGGGGGGAATTTCAGGTATGGCTCTCCCAGTTTTCCCTGTTTGTGTTTGTTTACAAGAACCAAAATTGCGCTCCACTGTTATCCATCTCTTGTACGCACCAGTATACCACATTCTCAGATACTTGTTCATACTTTGCTGCATTACACTGCAGCCCTAATCTACTTGAACAAGTGCTATACAGTCTATAAATAAAGGCTCGTGACTGAAAATCTAACGCATAAGAGGAGCTTGGCTTGAAATGGTCAATCGGCATCCTCGAAGCTCCTCCCTTTAATCTTTTAGTTCAGTCTGTTCGTTGTATCTTTCTCCTCGATCTTAATCTATTCCTGATGTAGAATTTCTGGTTTCTTCCCTACCTCCAGATATAGATACGATACAGATACAGGATTCTGCTAGTTGACTCTGCCCAGTGCGGTCACCGCAGCTCTGACTTTCGGTTTTCAGTCTCCCTACGATCCCCGTTGGGGAGGGGAATTTATACCTTCATCACGATGAGTTATGCAAATCGTGTCAAGATCAAACCCAACAGTGGCACTGTGAATGATTCATCAAACTTGCTCTAGCAGTTGCTGTTAAGAGCGTGATACAGGTGAAGTTCAACACCATATTGACCCTGAAAGAAGCATTTATTGTCGTGTGCAACGATGATGAAGAAGCAGAGAAGCTACTTACTACAACAGCCACCACCACTCTCACTACAACAGCCACCACCACTCTCACTACAACAGCCACCACCACTCTCACTACAACAGCCACCACCACTCTCACTACAACAGCCACCACCACTCTCACTGATCAGGGATTTACTGTCATGTCATCTCCAGCTCTCAGGGCAAGGAGGACAGTTTTCCTTAAGAAACTTGATAAGATTCTCACAGTTCAACCTATCGACGAACTCAAGACATCCATTGAAGATCAAAACTCATGGGCCACAGTGGAGAGCATCACGAAATTACCTACAGCTTCCTCCATGCTCAAGGTCACGTTTACCGACGTCAACATGGCTGCCACTGCATTAGCCGACGGTCTTGCTGTATATTACTACTTCGTCAGCCCCACCTGCATCGAAGCTGAGAGATTCCACTACATTTCTCACTGTTGGACCTGTTACTCGTATGCACACAACACCAGCGACTGTCCTGTGAAGGAAAAGAAGTTTTGCACTACATGTAGTAGTGAAGGACATGATTTTAGATCATGCACCGCCGCTGCTCCACCAACACCATCTTGTCTCAACTGTAAAAGCAACGATCATCACACTCTTGCTGCTAAGTGTCCCACTCGTAAAGACATTCTGAAGAAGACCCAAGAAGCAGCACAGAAAAAGTCTTCTTCAAAATCACCCACCTATGCTGCTATTACAAAACTACAAGCTACCACAACAAAAATTATCCAAGCTTCCACGCAACCTACTACTACCAACATCGCACCTGCCAGTGACCCAACCACCATCTACTACTGTATGGTTTATGCACACATGCATAACGTTGCTGTTCCTGGGTCATTCAACACTTCCATTAATGAACTCTTTAAGTTAAACAACATGCCAGAGTTCAAATTCCCAGATTCTCCACCATCTTCTCTGATACTCAACACCAACCAGCATCCTGTCATTGTTTCTCCACCTGAAAACCAAGCTGCTCCTCCACCTCCACCACCATTTACTACTGACGTCACGCCAACAACAACCAATGAGAGCTCACCACCACCTCACACCTCTACCAAGAACCAATCAGCTGCCTCCCTGCCAGTGGAGACACAGCCACTCCCCACCACGAACCAATCACCGACTTCAGCACCACCATGTCCTGTAACTCGTTCTACCTCGGCCCAAGCATCCAACCCATCCACTGCTGCTCCTAGCACATATACTACAACTGCAAAAATTCCATCCACTGCCGCTCCTAAACCTTCTACAATTGTTCCAGACTACTTGTGGCAATACCCGGGTGTTCGGTTCTACACCACCAACCAATACTCCGACACAATGACTGCCAAGGAAATTATCCAGCGTATCCAGGATGGAACTGTCAAGTATATAATTGACCCTGGCTACAACCTCACTCACTCTGCAATACTTACTGGGCTCCACCAACACAACCTCCTTTATGAAGTGGATTTCCTCACGAGAAAGCTGTTTAAGTCTCTTGAAAATGGCTCTCCTACCAATCGGACAGTACAGTAATCTCACCAACACGAAATGAAGATCGTCCCTGCAGCCTTGACCTTCCCTGCCGCCTGCCGCCGCCATCATCGCACCCTCATAGGTGCCATATCTCGTCGTCCCTAACCACCCTCCATCAACGCCTGCAGTACGTCAGTACCACTTGCTCCACAGTGGTTGGGCCACTGATCTTTCCTACCCTTCCCTCCTACACCATCCCATCCTTTTCCAGTTTTCCATCCTTCCCCATCCTTCTTCCTTCCCATCTCACCGATGCCTATCGGTCATCAAGCGTCAAGCCCTACCTCCAACTCTTCTCTTATTAGGTGATTTTAATGCTCATCATTACCTCTGGGGAGGGTCTCTCTATGACTTTCGTGGAGATCAGTTAAAGACTTTTCTCACTTTTCTTCCCATCCATGCTTTAAATACAGGTACTCCCACTCATTTTGACCCTCACACTCAAACTTTCTCTTGCATGGATCTCTCTATTTGCTCTTCTTCAACTGCATTCAACTATACCTGGTTTGTGCTCCCAGATTTACATAACAGTGATCATTTTCCTATCCTCCTCACTTCCCATTCATATTCTCGCCCTCCTCGTAGCCCACGTTGGTAGTTTGAGCGGACGAATTGGCCCCTTTACTCAAGTCAAACCGTTCTTAGTGAGAAACTTTCTCCTTTGTCCTCCAATGATGAGCTATTACAACTATATAATATTTTTCTTAAACTGCACCTTCAAATACAATCCCTCAGACTTCGAGTACGTGCTCTCAGAAATGCTGCCTTTGTGATCTTGTGCTCGTGCAGTGCGTTTGAAACATGGTGCATAGGGCCGATAGCATTATAAATGGACCACAGAGTGGCTCCTTGATTTTAAACGAGAGATGGTGGTTGTCCAACGTTTAATTCGTGAAACAAAATGCACTTGTTGGCGGGATTGTTTCTACTCTTATTTAAGCTTTCTATGTGAGTGCAGTTTGAAAAGAAGTACGGAAATTGAGTGGCAGGTATTCACTAGATCCTGCAGGTACTCCTCAAATCCCTATTGAAGTTGCCACATCAATTGGAAATTATCTTGTCCGTATCTCTCGGGAGCTCCATCTATAACCCTTGTTTCTCCAAGTCTGCCGAGAGTTACCGTCTTTAGATATTACTTCTAGTAGAGAAGAGTTTTAGAATGTGCCTTTCACGTTTCTAGAACTTGAGTCAACATTTTCTACTTCACGATCGTTGGTAGCTGGACGTGATGGCATTCATATTAGTGTGCTTTAGCAAATACATCTGTTAGCCCTTACGTCTTTTTAATCTTGTTTGGTCGCAAGGGGTTCTTCCCCATCCGTGGAAAACTGCCATTGTTATGCCTTTTCATAAACTGGGCAATTCAGGCCATGATGCCTCCCACTATCGACCCATTGTTCTTACCAGTGCAGTTTGCAAGTTGATGGAACGTCTAGTAAATAGATGTTTATTGTGGTATTTAGAGACAAACAATAGACTTTCCACTTGTCAATTTGACTTTCGTAAGGGCCGCTCCACTATCGACCCCCTTACTCCTTTCAGATACCTACCAGACCATTACGTAATGAGTATGGTAGTAACCACTTGGTAATCGTAGTCTTTTTTGATTATGAAAAGGCATATGACACTACTTGGCCCAAGCTCATTCCTTAGGCCTTTGAGGCAATCTGTCACTTTTCTATGTCCGGGTTAATAATATGCTTTTCCCAGACTACATCCAAGCTATAGGTGTTCCCTCAGGGATGTGTCCTTAGCACCACTCTCTTTCTACTTGCTATTAATGATCTGGCCTCTATTCTCCCATCTAATATTTGGTCATCACTTTATGTTGATGACTTTGCTGTAACTTGTGCAGGCCCTGACTGACAGAATGCTGTCGACTATGTTTCTCATTGGGCCACTATTTAGGGGTTTAAAGTTTCTGGTACTAAAGTGCACCATATTACTTTTACTAGATGTTCTGTTGTCTCTAATACTCCATTATGCCTGTATGGTTCCCGTATCCCTGAAAGTATTAAGGTCTGATTTATCGGGCTTCTGTTTGATCACCGGCTGTCCTGGAAACCTCACAATACCACCCTGAAGGCAACTTACCATAGCCGGCTGAACATCTTTAAAACCCTCACTCAACTTTCTTGGGGGGCGGATGGACCAACTCTCCTTCGCCTTCATTCTGTCATAATATTATCGGAACTAGATTATGGTGACCAGATATACTCTTTCTAAACTTGATCGCATCCATCATCAGGGATTACATTTGTGTCTGGGTGCTTCTCTTTCCTCTCCTGTCGACAGCCTATATTCAGAGGCGAATTGTGACATGCTAAAAGTATGCTACATTTTATTCAGCGTGTCACACACCCATATAGGCATGTCCTCCCCCCTCCCCCCGAACAGCGAATCAGCTGCTAAGAGTATAATGAGCAGGGGCCCCCTCGTTATGCTAGCACCTTGGTTCAACCCAGCTAAAGTTTTGAATCAATGTGGTACACTCACAAAACAACTTTGACAGACTTACCTCCAAGTCTGGTGGAAGACGGTTCTCACCGTGTCTCTTTCTTGCATTGCCTAACTGTACATATCCTCTCTATATACTATATATATAATTTCTTGCATTTTGGTGAAGGAAACAAATATTTACTCTCTGCTGCCTTTTGCTCGTTCCTCGTTTCTACCTTAGTTATCATGCTACAACTTGGTGTGCAGGACACTAGACTACACCTGTGTTCATAATATGAGTGTTCTTTGCACGACCTGTGTGATACCCATTGTCTCATGACCTTCACGATCCTCCTATATACAGGATGGTAACGGACATTAGTAGAGATACGTTATTTGATCGCCGCCCCTGTTTACTTCATCCTTATTCTCTTCGTATTCACTCTCTCTCTCTTGGCTTTTCTTCAGTTGCCCCGTTTATATGTTCATCTGGCATCTAACTTTTCTTTTTTCTTGGGAGGGTCCGATTGTTCGAGTCTGTTCTTCCCCACTGCCGTGCGAGAAAGCTCAAATATCTGCAATTGATTCTTGCTCCCTTTTTCTTAACCACTTTCATTCTTATTCTCATGCCATTGCAGTTTACACTGATGGTTTTTAAATCGTCTAATGGTGTCGGGTTTACACCAGTGCTCCCAGACAATGTTGTGCGAGGTCATTTATTACTCAGCTAGCATTTCACAATTGAACTGTATGCAGTTATCATCGCTGTTATACACATTGCGTCCAAGCCTAACTCAACATTCATGGTAGTTTCAGACTTCTTTAGTGCTTTGTAGGCTATCAAAAAATTAAATTCACCTCATCCCTAGTTCTTTGAATACAACTTTGGTTGCACAGCATTTCTAGCAAAAACAAAATCGTTTTCTGCTGGATCCCTGGCCAGGCAGATTGCTGACTGACCAGGCTTCATAGAGAGGTATTTCACTCTCAGACTATTTTTCTGTAATCTCTAGCCACCTTCGCAACCGTTGGCAACAACGTTAGTCTGAGTTGATTCATAACAAATTATATTATGTCAAGCAATGTTTAGGTTCCTGGTCTTCATATCATCATTGTCATGGTTGGAAGACTATGCTCTTCCATCTTCGGCTCTGGTGAGGAGATGTAGGAGACTGAGGCTCTGGTGAGGAGCTGAAGAAGACTGAGGCTCTGGTGAGGAGATGTAGGAGACTGAGGCTCTGGTGAGGAAGTGAAGGAGACTGAGGCTCTGGTGAGGAAGTGAAGGAGACTGAGGCTGTGGTGAGGAAATGAAGGAGACTGAGGCTCTGGTAAGGAGTGGAAGGAGACTGAGGCTCTGGTGAGGAAGTGAAGGAGACTGAGGCTCTGGTAAGGAGTGGAAGGAGACTGAGGCTCTGGTGAGGAAGTGAAGGAGACTGAGGATCTTGTGAGGAAGTGAAAAAGACTGAGGCTCTGGTAAGGAAGTGAAGCAGACTGAGGCTCTGGTAAGGAAGTGAAGGAGACTGAGGCTCTAGTAAGGAAGTGAAGGAGACTGAGGGTTTGGTAAGAACGTGAAGGAGACTCAGGCTCTGGTAATTAAATGAAGGTGACTGAGGCTCTGGTAAGGAAGTTAAGGAGACTGAGGATCTTGTGAGGAAGTGAAGAAGACTGAGGCTCTGGTAAGGAAGTGAAGCAGACTGAGGCTATGGTAAGGAGGTGAAGCAGACTGAGGCTCTGGTGAGGAAGTAAAGGAGACTGAGGCTCTGGTAAGGAAGTGAAGGAGACTGAGGCTCTGGTAAGGAGGTGAAGAAGACTGAGGCTCTGGTAAGGAAGTTAAGGAGACTGAGGATCTGGTAAGGAAGTGAAGGAGACTGAGGCTCTGGTAAGGAGGTGAAGGAGACTGAGGCTCTGGTGGGGAAGTAAAGGAGACTGAAGCTCTGGTAAGTAGGTGAAGGAGACTGAGGCTCTTGTAAGGAAGTGAAGGAGATTGAGGTTCTGGTAAGGAGGTGAAGGAGACTGAGGCTCTGGTAAAGAGGTGAAGGAGACTGAGGCTCTGGTGAGGAAGTAAAGGAGACTGAGGCTCTGGTGAGGAAGTAAAGGAGACTGAGGCTCTGGTGAGGAAGTAAAGGAGACTGAGGCTCTGGTAAGGAGGTGAAGGAGACTGAGGCTCTGGTAAGGAGGTGAAGGAGACTGAGGCTCTGGTAAGGAGGTGAAGGAGACTGAGGCTCTGGTGAGGAAGTAAAGGAGAATGAAGAATGAGGCTCTGGTAAGGAGGTGAAGGAGACTGAGGCTCTGGTAAGGAGGTGAAGGAGAATGAGGCTCTGGTAAGGAGGTAAAGGAGTCTGAGGCTCTGGTCATCAAGTCATGACAGTCATGACATCATGCCAGTCATCAAGAATTCCCTCAGCTTCGATATGATGTAAAAGGCTTTATATTCTAAATATTGATATCTGGCAACTGTCTGAATATTTTCAATACCTTAGAAAACAGATAAAAATATGATGTAACTATTGCCATTGTATCTGTAGGTAAACTTCATGTGTCTTCCCTTTAAATGACTTTCCCTTTAGGTTTCCTTTATATAAGTCGCCTTGAACCGTTTTCTAAAGGTATGAAAAAAAATCCAGACAGTTGCCAGATATCAATATTTAGAATATTAAGTCTTTTACATCATATTGAAGTTGACGGAATTCTTGATGATTGTCATGACTGTCAGGACTGTCATGACACTAATTGTTATGCTGGTCGTGATGTACGATAGTATCAGTGCTCGTGGGATGGCGGTCTTATAATGCCTTAAAAAATAGTCAACCTTCCAGGCACTGACATAAGTGGCACGCCTGGGCTCTTACTCCCTGTTTCCCTCCTCCCTCATTCTAGCGAGTCCCTCCACAACAGGACTGGCACCCCGGCACTGAACGTGTTCTGGAAAGAACTCAGTGACAGACAAATAGACCGACTTGAAACCCACCAAGGTACCAACCTTTCTCGACGATGTCATCAGACAGCCAGACAACAATCTAAACCTTTTCCAATCTCTTAACAATCCTGCTCCTCCTTCTCTCTACACCTAAAACTAAGCCTTTCACCTAACTCTTAATTTCTGCCCTGCCTTCTGCAGGAGTGCATCTTAAAAGACGTCCTTTTTTTACCCAGCAAAATTCCATGTCTTCCCCTTTCAATCGATTGCATTTTGAGAAGCAGTACGACAGCAAACCAGCCTTGACGTTTGGCTGCCACCCACGTGAAATGTCCGTTCCTCCCGAACCCAGACCAGTACCTCCATTGCGCAAAGATAACTTTGCAGATCACCACGACTCAGAAAACACTCCAACTATCATGCCAACCAATGCTATGCGGCTGAGTTTAGCCCTGGCTCTTTCCCTTCACCTTATTACAACTCCTCTCACCTAATATTCTTCCTCTATTAAATCTCCATTTCACCTTTATGGGTCTTACCTGAGAGTATTGATTCGATTCGATTCTAGCAAAAACATTCCTCTTTCCTGCAACAATGCATGCTAGTGATGTGTTGATTGCAACACGAAAGGCCTAGAGCTATTTTTCAACTCCCCCGTGCTTGTTTTGCATCTTGCATCGCTTGTTTGTTATTTTTTGCACACACGCACACAGTGGAATAGTCTAGCAAGTAATGTAGTGGAGGCAGGAACCATACATAGCTTTAAGACGAGGTATGATAAAGCTTATGGAGCAGGGAGAGCGGACCTAGTAGCGGTCAGTGAAGAGGCGGGTCCAGGAGCTAAGTCTCGACCCCTGCAACCACAATTAGAAGAAACACACACACACACAATATATATATATATATATATATATATATATATATATATATATATATATATATATATATATATATATATATATATATGTATATATATATATATATATATATATATATATATATATATATATATATATATATATATATATATATATATATATACATATATATATATATATATATATATATACATATATATATATATACATATATATATACATATATATTTATACATATATATATATACATATATATATATATACATTATATATATATATATATATATATATATATATATGTGTGTGTGTGTGTGTGTATATATATGTATATATATATATATATATATATATATATATAAATATATATATAGTGTGTGTGTGTATATATGTATATATATATATATATATACATATATATATATATATATATATATATATATATATATATATATATATATATATATATATATATATATACAGGTAGTAGGTTGGAGACAGCAACCACCCAGGGAGGTACTACGTCCTGCCAGGTGACTGTGAAACAGAAACCTGAAACTGTTTTACATGATGGTAGGATTGCTGGTGTCTTTTTCTGTCTCATAAACACGCTGGATAACAGGTATATCTAGCTACTTCTACTTACACTTTAGGTAACACTACACTGGCATACACATGCATATATATACATACACACATCTAGGTTTTTCTTCTTTTCTTAATAGCTCTTGTTCTTTTTATTTTCTCTATTGTCCATGGGGAAGTGGAAAAGAATCTTTCCTCCGTAAGCCATGCGTGTCGTATGAGGCGACTAAGATGCCGGGAGCAATGGGTTAGTAACCCTTCTCCTGTACAAATCTACTAAAAACGAGAAGAAGAAAAACTTTATAAAATTGGGTGGTCTGAATGTGTGTGGATGTAGTGCGGATGATAAGAAAGAGATGATTGCCTATGTTATGAATGAAAAGAAGTTGGATGTCCTGGCCTAAGCGAAACAAAGCTGAAGGGGGTAGGCGAGTTTCAGTGGGGAGAAATAAATGGGATTAAGTCAGGAGTATCTGAGAGAGTTAGAGCTAAGGAAGGTAGCAATAATGTTGAAGGATCAGTTATGGAAGGAAAAGAGGGAATATAAATGTGTAAATTCAAGGATTATGTGGATTAAAATAAGGGTCGGATGCGAAAAGTGGGTCATAATAAGCGTGTATGCACCTGGAGAAGAGAGGAGTGTAGAGGAGAGAGAGAGATTTTGGGAGATGTTAAGCGAATGTATAGGAACTTTTGAACCAAGTGAGAGAGTAATTGTGGTAGGGGACCTAAATGCTAAAGTGGAGAAACATGCAGAGAGGGTGTAGTAGGTAAGTTTGGGGTGCCAGGTGTAAATGATAATGGGAGCCCTTTGATTGAACTTTGTATAGAAAGGGGTTTAGTTATAGGTAATACATATTTTAAGAAAAAGAGGATAAATAAGTATACAAGATATGATGTAGGGCGTAATGACAGTAGTTTGTTGGACTATGTATTGGTAGATAAAAGACTGTTGAGTAGACTTCAGGATGTACATGTTTATAGAGGGTCTACAGATATATCAGATCACTTTTTAGTTATAGCTACAGTGAGAGTAAAGGTAGATGGGATACAAGGAAAACAGAATCAGTAAGTAAAAGAGAGGTGAAGGTTTATAAACTAAAAGAGGAGGCAGTTAGGGTAAGATATAAACAACTATTGGAGGATAGATGGGCTAGTGAGAGTGTAGGCAATGGGGTCGAAAATGTATGGGGTAGATTTAAAAATGTAGTGTTAAAGTGTTCAGCAGAAGTTTGTGGTTACAGGCGAGTGGGTGGGAGGGAAGAGGAGCGATTGGTGGAATGATGATGTAAAGAGAGTAGTAAGGAGAAAAAGTTAGCATATGAGAGGTTTTACAAAGTAGAAGTGATGCAAGGAGGGAAGAGTATATGGACAGAAAAAGAGAGGTTAAAAGAGTGGTAAAGCAATGTAAAAAGAGCAGATGAGAGAGTGGGTGAGATGTTATCAGCAAATTTTGTTGAAAATAAGAAAAAGTTTTGGAATGAGATTAATAAGTTGAGGAAGCCTAGAGAACAAATGGATTTGACAGTTAAAAATAGGAGAGGAGAGTTATTAAATGGAGAGTTAGAGGTATCGGGAAGATGGAGAGAATATTTTGAGGATTTGTTAAATGTTGATGAAGACAGGGAAGCTGTGATTTCGTGTGTAGGGCAAGGAGGAATAACATCTTGTAGGAGTGTGGAAGAGCCAGTTGTGGGTGTAGGGAAGTTCGTGAGGCAGTGGGTAGAATGAAAGGGGTAAGGCAGCTGGGATTGATGGGATAAAGATAGAAATGTTAAAAGCAGGTGGGGATATAGTTTTGGAGTGGTTAGTGCTATTATTTATTAAATGTATGGAAGAGGGTAAGGTACCTAGGGATTGGCAGAGAGCGTGTATTGTTCCTTTGTATAAAGGCAAAGGGACAAAAGAGAGTGCAAAAATTATAGGGAATAAGTCTGTTGAGTGTACCTGGTAAAGTGTATGGTAGAGTTATTATTGAAAGAATTAAGAGTAAAACAGAAAGCAGGATAGCAGATGAACAAGGAGGC
>WNWK01018694.1:0-7500 GCA_009830355.1 Cherax destructor | reverse complement strand
AGGGAGCCGAGATTAGATCCTGAGACACATTCTCCCGCCTCATGAGACAGAACAACGTTCACATTGCCTTAACCACTTAACTAGCGATCTTTAAAAGATCACGCACCCAGCAGAGCTAGGTGTTGTTCGAGATCCAAAGACACTCATGGTAGTGGTAAGCTCAAACCTAGCTCTGCTGGGTGCGTGATCTTTGAAGGATCGCTGGGTAAGTGGTGAAAGCAATGTGAACGTTGTTCTGTCTCTTAGGCGGGAGAATGTGTCGCAGGATCTAATCCCGACTGGTCGCAATTTGGTAAATATTTTAACACCGGTTGTGGAGGCTGGTATTCCAACGGGAGGTGATTGAAATTAGCCTTGAGCTCACCAAGAGTGTCTTCGGATCACAAACAACACCTAATTGGTAAAACTTACGATTATATCTTAAATAGCAATGCTCTTCTTGCCGAATAAGGCAAGCGAAAATTTGTGTATGTAATAATTTCACAAAAATTCTGAACCTAACGAAAAAAATACATTTCATTTTGTTAGTTTATTATTAAATTATTGTAAACATATCTAAAATATATTTAGTTGGATGAGGCTAAATTAAATTACGCTTGTTATAATAAGGTTAGGTAAGTTTTCTAAGGTTCTCTTAGTACAAAATTATTAATTTTTATATTAATATAATTGAAAAAATATATGTTTAAACATAGAATAGCAAATTTTAGAAAAGACTTAATTTTAAATGAGTTCTTGCTAATTGATCAACTTTACCTATTCGGTATGATTATATATATATATATATATATATATATATATATATATATATATATATATATATATATAAATATAGGATGGGGTCCACCTCTGGTGTCAATTGTGGACCCATTGCCTCGAGAAGTGGATAAAAGACTTCAAGAAAGAATATTTAGATTTCTTTCTGAAGCCATTTGAATATTCCACTTCCCTACACCCATCTTTTTACAAACTTTATTTCAAGACAAAATACAATGGGGAGTAAAACAACATAGATAACAACTCAGAGCTACATGTCAATACTTCGTCCAACTCCGCAGTGGGCGTGCCCAGAATACTGCAGGTATTTCCTCTGGATCGCAACACTGAGTCTCTGAAAGAGGAAGCTGATCGCCCTGTGGTCCTTGGTTTCTATGATGAGTTTTCCACCCAGCTCCTTGAGAAACTTTAGAGCACACTTGCCCATATATATATATATATATATATATATATATATATAGAGGTCTGATGGAAGTCAAAAGCGTCCTGATGGAGCCACCATGCTACCCTGGAAGGATGGTAAGCAGATTGCTTGGGACTACACCTGTGCTGCCACATTGGCAGACACCTACCTGCCACACTCCTTAGCCGAAGGGGTGGAGCTGCCAGCCACAGGGAGATCCAGAAGACCCGCAAATATGAAGACCTTCCTCTTGCTATAACTTCATCCCAATAGGGTCGGAGACCCATGGAGCATGGGGCAAGTGTGCTCTAAAGTTTCTCAAGGAGCTGGGTGGAAAACTCATCATAGAAACCAAGGACCACAGGGCGACCAGCTTCCTCTTTCAGAGACTCAGTGTTGCGATCCAGAGGGAAATACCTGCAGATTCTGGGCACGCGCCCACTGCCGGGGAGTTGGACGAAGTATTTGACATGTAGCTCTGAGTTGTTATCTATGTTGTTTTACTCCCATTGTATTTTGTCTTGAAATAAAGTTTGTAAAAAAGATGGGTGGTAGGGGAAGTGGAATATTCAAATGGCTTCAGAAAGAAATCTAAATATTCTTCTGAAGTCTTTGTATCCACTTCTCCGAGGCAATGGGTCCCACAATTGACACCAGAGGTGGACCCCATACTATATATATATATATATATATATATATATATATATATATATATATATATATATATATATATATATATATATATATATACGTATATATATAGATTTAATTGATTTTAATTAATATTAAATAAAATTTAAACTGACCTATGATATACATTGCAGAATTTAGTTATAAAAATATCGTTAGTTTACATAAAGTAAGATGAGGTTCATAAGTTATGTTTGGTTATTTTTTTTTTACATCATTGTCAATGAAAAAATATATCAATCTGTAAACAATTTTTTTTTTTTAAAGGTTAATTTTGAAGAGAGTTTCGGCCTATTTGGCAAATTCGGCTTATTAGGCACGACATATTTTTGTCATTGTGTTCAGACTGATTTTCGCAGATTTTCTGCAAAAACATGTTTTAAATCTGCTTATTTTGCAATTTTGACCCTTTTTTGGATTGCACGAGCGTTAATATATTTAAGCAGGTGTTATGAGGTATTCATCAGTCATTGAATGGAGAGGAAAATAATTTTATTTAATGAAACTGGCATACTGGGCTTTATGCAGCCAATAAACAACCCAAATTTTTTTTTTCTGCATCACACACAAAGGCTGAAAATTTGAAGCCAATCAGATGAGGTAACCTCAAGTTAACGAATAGAATGCAAATATTTCAAGTTTTCATAAAATAAATAGTGCATTGACAATTCTTCCTGAAAACAATCTTAATATAAACGTTGTTCTTCAAGAAGTGCGATGCATCTGCCAGTAAATATTAAAGTCATTCACAATTGCTTGACTCATATTGAACGTGATTTAACGGGAATCCAAATTTTTCACTTTATGGTTCATTAAATTTACAGATGTACACTTAAATAACCGAATTTTATTCTCCATTGTCGTTGAATTTAAGTTTTTTTTGTTGTTGCTGTTTACGTTTGGTTCTATGTTCCAAAGTGTTTTGGAAGATAGTGAATGCTTTTAAGAATGCTGGGAATGTATTGAAAAATATTTGCCACTGGATACCTGTACATGCTAATCATTCCTAGAATTTAGCCATAGTTATCGTACACCTGAGCTGAAAATTTAAAGCTGATCTAATAAGGCTTTCTCCTGTTATCTGAGAAATGAAAATGAAAAATAGGAAGAAGAAAAATAAAAAAAAATGACTAAAATTGTATTTACTTCATGGTTCTCCTTAGGGGATATCCAATGAAATGTAAATTCAGTTCACTCGTAGAATAGTCTGAGTCAAAACGTAGTTCAAATAAAAGAGTCAACAAAGATGTGCAGATACTGATTCCACTGTTCAATACTGCCAGTGTTAACTGCATTCTCTGATTCAAGTCTGTATCCACAATATTTAAAAAAATAAAAGCAGAAGTTTTGGAGTGAGATTAATAAGTTGAAGAAGCCTAGAGAACAAATGGATTTGACAGTTAAAAATAGGAGAGGAGAGTTATTAAGTGGAGAGTTAGAGGTATCGGGAAGATGGAGGTAATATTTTGAGGAGTTGTTAAATGTTGATGAAGACAGGGAAGCTGTGATTTCGTGTGTAGGGCAAGGAGGAATAACATCTTGTAGAAGTGTGGAAGAGCCAGTTGTGGGTGTAGGGGAAGTTCGTGAGGCAGTGGGTAGAATGAAAGGGGGGTAAGGCAGCTGGGATTGATGGGATAAAGATAGAAATGTTAAAAGCAGGTGGGGATATAGTTTTGGAGTGGTTGGTGCTATTATTTAATAAATGTATGGAAGAGGGTAAGGTACCTAGGGATTGGCAGAGAGCGTGTATTGTTCCTTTGTTTAAAGGCAAAGGGGACAAAAGAGAGTGCAAAAATTATAGGGGAATAAGTCTGTTGAGTGTACCTGGTAAAGTGTATGGTAGAGTTATTATTGAAAGAATTAAGAGTAAGACAGAAAGTAGGATAGCAGATGAACAAGGGGGCTTTAGGAAAGGTAGGGGGTGTGTAGACCAAGTGTTTACAGTGAAACATATAGGTGAACGGTATTTGGATAAGGGTAAAGAGATTTTTGTGGCATTTATGGATTTGGAAAACGTATGTATGATAGGGTGGATAGGGGGCAATGTGGCAGATGTTGCAGGTGTATGGAATGGGAGGTAGGTTACTAAAAGCAGTGAAGAGTTTTTATGAAGATAGTGAGGCTCAGGTTAGAGGTGTAGGAGGGGGGGGGACTATTTCCCAGTAAAAGTGGGCCTTAGACAGGGATGTGATGTCACCATGGTTGTTCAATATATTTATAGATGGGGTTGTAAAGAAGTGAATGGAGGGTCTTGGCAAGAGGTGGGGTTAAAAGATAAAGAATCAAATACAAAGTGGAGTTGTCACAGTTGCTTTTTGCTGATGACACTGTGTTTTTGGGAGATTCTGAAGAGACGTTGCAGAGGTTGGTGGATGAATTTGGTAGGTGTGTAAAAGAAGAAAATTGAAAGTGAATATAGGAAAGAGTAAGGTGATGAGGATAACAAAAAGATTAGGTGACGAAAGATTGGATATCAGATTGGAGGGAGAGTATGGAGGAGGTGAATGTATTCAGATATTTGGGAGTGGACATTTCAGCAGATGGGTCTATGAAAGATGAGGTGAATCATAGAAATGATGATGGGAAAAGGGTGAGTGGAGCATTTGAGTCTGTGAGACAAAGAACTTTGTCCACGGAAGTAAAGAGGGAATGTATGAGAGTATAGTTATACCAACACTCTTATATGGGTGTGAAGCATGGGTGATGAATGTTGCAACGAGGAGAAGGCTGGAGGCAGTGGAGATGTCATGTCTGAGGTCAATGTGTGGTGTAAATATATGCAGAGAATTGGAGTTTCGAAATTAGGAGGAGGTGTGGATTACAAAACTTTTTCCAGAGAGCTGAGGAGGGGTTGTTGAGGTGGTTCGGACATGTAGAGAGAATGGAACGAGACAGAATGACTTCGAGAGTGTATAAATCTGTAGTGTTGGAAAGGCGGGTAGGGGTCGGCCTAGGAAAGGCTGGGGGGAGGGGTAAAGGAGGTTTTGTGTGCAGGGCTTGGACTTCCAGCAAGCATGTGTGAGCGTATTTGATAGGAATGAATGGAGACAAATGGTTTTAATACTTGACGTGCTGTTGGAGTGTGAGCAAGTAACATTTATGAAGGATTCGGGAAACCGGCAGGCCGGACTTGAGTCCTGGAGATGGAAGTACAGTGCCGGCACTCTGAAGGAGGGGTGTTAATGTTGCAGTTTTATAACTGTAGTGTAAAGCACCCCTCTGGCAAGACAGTGATCTAGTGAATGATGATGAAAGTTTTCTTTTCGGGCCACCCTGCCTTGGTGGGAATCGGCCGATGTGTTAATAAAAAATAAAAAGCAAAATTCACAAATACGGATGATACTGATGCAGAAACTCTTAATCCCTAAACTGACAAAGTGCAAACTAGAGTGCACATGTGAGTGAACGCTTTCTAAGTGAAGGACTGGGGTGAAGATTGTTTTGTTTTGTATTAAAAGGTAACTACACTTTCCCATTCCATCAGTGTCACAAAAACATAAATTCGTCTTTCAGATAATGAAAAGCATTTCCTTTGATATAAAAAATGTCTAAACTTAACATTAATAATTTCACCCTAAATAATCACATCAGATAATGCACATGCAAACAATGCGGTGAGTCAGTGGAAAGCAACGCGCTGAAATCCAAAGGATATGGCTGTCGGAGAGTTCCTGGAGCGTCGTACTGATGTGAAATTCTTCAGGACTATCTTCAGGAGGTGAAAAGTTATCCTTAGCAGCTCGACCTGACCGATGTAGTGACTGTCGGCTCACAGCTGACCAAGATAAACTGGTTCTCAACTAGTACGTAGGAGACGATTGCAGAAGAGTTCGCTGACAAAGAATTACTCCAATTTAAGAGACTCTATCACCTAATTCGTATGGAAATAAATGGTATAAAATACCGACACAATGGAAAAATAAACACATAAGCAGTATAATGTGATCCTTTATTGACAACGTTTCGCCCACGCAGTGGGCTTTATCGAGTCACAGACAGATCTACCTGGAAAATGAGTAACATGAATATATATAGGGTATAGTCAAGTAAAAGGACACAAATGCAACTAATGTGACATTTTATTGTTAAAAGTTTCGCCTCCAGGGGCTTTCAAGCCGTTACAAGCGTTACATGGAAAAGTGGGGTATTATATACTCTCAAGTGAGGTGAAATACTAGTGGTGGTCGAGGTAGAGTGATAAGTAGTAGTAGTAGTAGTAGTAGTAATACAATAAGGTAGAACAACAATATGCACATGAGTAAAAGGTGATAAAACAAATACTTGGGTAGTATAACAATAGGTTAGACAAATATTTTTGCTGGAGGTTGAAATATAGAAGGCCTGTGGGTGTTCCACATCTACGATGTGCTTGTGTTGAATAAGCAGGAGGGCTATGTGATGGTATGGTTAACTGTTTTCAGGAGGATTCTTGCTAAGACTTCAGAGATGGTGAAGCTGCCTTTTTTTTTGTTTAATTGTGTTAGAAACAGAGATAAGTGCTGATTCAAGGCATTTGCGTCTACGGAACTTAGTTTCTTTGATTACTAGTCGGGCGTCTTTGAATTTCATGAGATGATTGTTGGAATTTCGGTGTTGTACGCAGGCGTTGTTCAGGTTATCGTTTCTGCATGCATTAATGTGTTCATTGATGCGTGTTTCGAGGTTTCTTGCTGTTTCTCCTACATAAATTTTGTCGCAGCCTCCACAGGGTATAGTGTAGACCCCTGCGTTGACTGGTTCATGGTGCTTGGATTTAGTCCTGGTTAGATCCTTAATAGAAGTACTGGAAGCAATGGCGACTCTAGTGTTAGCTTGTGCAAATACTTTAGAAATGTTGGGTGCAACCTGGCTGTTGGGAAGAATTATAACTTTGTTTGGAGTGGTGTTGACGCGTGGAGAATTAATGATCTGAAGAGCTCTTTTCTTGCAATCTTTGATGAAAAAGGAAGGAAAATGTAAATCAGTGAAGGTTTGGTGAATGTATGTACATTCCTCGTCAAGAAACTCAGGACTACAAATTCGGTAAGCTCTTAGGAAGAATCCGATGATGATGCCTCTTTTGGTCTTAGTATCTTGACTGGAATAGAAGTGTGTGAGATCATTTTTATTTGTAGGTTTCCGGTAAACTTGAAATTTTAGGTTGTTATCTACTTTGTGGATGAGGACGTCTAGAAAGGGTAGTTTGTCATTGGGCTCTTCTTCTAGTGTAAACTGGATCGCCGGTTCAACTGCGTTGAGCCTAGCCTGAAGATTCCGTACATCAAAACGTTTGGGAGTTATTACGAGGACGTCGTCTACGTAACGTACCCAAGTGACGCTTGAGGGTATGATGTTGGCGAAGTTTCAGCCTCTAGGTGTTCCCATGTACAGTTAGCTAAGACGGCACTGATGGGGGACCCCATTCCCATGCCGTATGTTTGTTTGTAGAGCCTGTTATTGAAAGAAAACGTTAAATTAACACAAAAGTTCAATAAGGTCAACAAAATCTCCGGGAGGTAGAGGAAGGTTAAGGCCTGATTGACTTTACGTCGTAGAACCTCGATGGCTTTGTGGTAGGTACTTTAGTGAAGAGGAAGTCACGTCCAAACTGCTTAGTTTCTTGTTTCGGATGGAGAGATTTCGGATGCGGT
>WNWK01018693.1:0-39369 GCA_009830355.1 Cherax destructor | reverse complement strand
ATTTCCCCAATATTGTCGGTAGTAGGCACACCACCAATCAAGAAAAATTTCAATATACAGAAAAAAGATCGCAGTCAGCAGGACACGGTCCGTCTCAGTAGCGTATCGAATCAGACGTATATAGCCTCCAGAAACAGGAGAGTCGAACCAACTTTTTTGACCGAACTTCTCACTAGTACTGAACAGCATAAAAACACCATCAGACAAGTGGTTAAAGATCCTTTCTGAGAAATTAATGCTTCAGTCGAGCCCTTTAAGCTGACAGAGGATCGAACCTCCACCACTCCTGACGGCCCGTGATCTACAAGGTTTGTAAACATCACAAAAAATTAAATAATTTTTTATACTTGTCGAGGTGAAAATTGAAATTTTAAAAACCCTTTACCTTTCCCTTTTGATATCCCTTTTGAAGATTTTCGGGGAATCTACCCCTCTGACCCCGGCCATGGGCCAGGCTCGTCTGGTGTTTGCCTGGTCCCCGAGACGGGACTGTAGCGTATTTGCATCAACCTGGTGGAATAAATTACCCTGTGCTTGCCGTCACAACAATGCGTGCACACCCAACACAACATAAATGTTTGCACAAGTAACAGACAGGGCCTTCAGAGTGGTAAAAGCTTTTTACTAGATTTAAAATGTCTTTATCGAGGGAGGGAGAGAGGGAGGGAGGCAACACGCAAGCATTCAACAGTGTAAGGCACGCTATCCAACGAGGGTAAGGCACGCTATCCAACGAGGGTAAGGCACGCTATCCAACGAGGAGTGGCACGCTATCCAACGAGGGTAAGGCACGCTATCCAACGAGGGTAAGGCACGCTATCCAACGAGGGTAAGGCACGCTATCCAACGAGGGTAAGGCACGCTATCCAACGAGGGTAAGGCACGCTATCCAACGAGGGTAAGGCACGCTATCCAACGAGGGTAAGGCACGCTATCCAACGAGGGTAAGGCACGCTATCAACGAGGGTAAGGCACGCTATCCAACGAGGGTAGGCACGCTATCCAACGAGGGTAAGGCACGCTATCCAACGAGGGTAAGGCACGCTATCCAACGAGGTAAGGCACGCTATCCAACGAGGGTAAGGCACGCTATCCAACGAGGGTAAGGCACGCTATCCAACAAGAGTAAGGCACGTTATCCAACGAGGTAGGCACGCTATTCAACGAGGGTAGCACGCTATTCAACGAGGGTAAGGCACGCTATTCTACGAGGGTAAGGCACGCTATTCAACGAGGGTAAGGCACATTATCCAACGAGGGTAAGGAACGCTATCAACTAGTGTAAAGTCACTATTTACCACTTTTCAAATGATAAACATGTTATTGAACAGGCATACAATATGTTATTCAACGGTATACAATGTGCTATTTAACAGGTATACAGCATGCCTATTCAACGGGCAAACAACACGCTATTCAACGGGCAAACAACACGCTATTTAACAGGCATACAATGTGATCACTACCAGGCTACACGCTATGAGGGAGCAGAGTGGTGGACAGCAGACAGGAACATAATGAAGGTTATGTCAGCTACGGACGTTGTAACAACCTCAAGACTACTCAAGCCTCGTTGTAACATAAATATGTGAGGTAAAAGCTGACCAACCCGGTAATTATAATTAATCAAGGGTAGCAGCTGCGAGGAGGTTGATGGAGAAGATAAGTGACTGAAGGAGAATGAGGGGACTGGGGGGGAAGGGCTGAGGGAAGAGTGACTGGCTGAGAGGGAAGTGGGGCTGATGTTTCATCCGTCAGGAAACAACAGTGTCTCCTGATACGGGTCTTAACCAGTAATGGACCTTTCAGTGGTCAAGCATCAACTACCTCAGCTAGGTCTCAAAACCCAAAAAAGATTACTACATACTAAAATTTTCATACTCAAATTCAGGAAGAAAGGTGAAGGTCTGAGGGAGAGAAGTGAAGTGTTGAGGGAGTGAGGTAAAGAGAACCAGCGGGGTGCCACAAGGATCAGTTCTTCCTCCGGACTTGAGTCCTGGAGGTGGTGAGTACAGGACATGCACTCTAAAGGAAGAGTGGGGGTGTTGCAGTTTGGAGGATCATCAGAACTGTGATGTCGGTGTCCTAGCAAGACAGAGATTGAATAAGTGATAGTGAAAATGTTTTCTTCTTTGTGGAGCCACCCTACCTTGGTGGAGACGGCAGGAGTGTTTAAAAATATATACATTAAAACTAGAAAAATTCCCAAGTATTATTCACAAATAACTGTTGTTTATATCAAGTGATGAATCTGTCAGCCTGAGCTTGGAGGATATTGTCAAACATTCCACTGTGGGTTTCACAGATTTCGTTCCATCAGACTTGGAGTTACTATTACCTGCGAATTCCTCTCTCTCAGGATGGCCTATCCCACACACAGGAGAAATTAAATTTGTAAGATATCTGGAGGAGGATTGGTGAGGGAGGCTGATTATGGAAGAGGCTGAAAAGGGTGGAATTAGAGAGATATACAGGGGATGGATATGGACGGAACAGAAGGAAAAGAGGTTGGTAGGTTTTAGTCACAAATGACTAACATCCTTCCAGCTAACACTGACCACCCCACACACGACACCACACGCAACACCACACACAACACACTCAAAACCACACGCAACGCCACACACAACACCACAAGCAAAACCACACACAACACATGCTAGGTGACCAATTACACTTAAACAATATTGTTGTCAATACAGAGGTGATTCTCAGGTGAAGAGTCAACTACTTCTAATTAACATTTAGTAGTTAAGTCTTGCGTGTGTATCTGTCACATAGCGTGCATTTACAATATAATATTCAAGAGTGGTATAGCGTGCCATCTGACAATTCCAGCGAGCAATGAAAAACTTACCATCGATCACTGCACAGTACACAATGCAATTTCCCTGTCTGCATTGTTCGCACGTTTCGGGCGTGGTTCTGTCTCCTCTGTCACAGTTAACATCAATCTCTTCAGCACCATCCCAACCCCTTCTTTCTTATACACTTTCGTTCCGTCCATTTGACTACATACTTATTTGTTCTACAATCCCGTTCTATACCATTTCATACTGTCCGGCTCTTCAGTTCCCGTCGGTTCTGCCCCCCCACTCCACCCGTTCCATTTTTTTCTAATCAAATTTTGCTCAGTCCTGTCAAGTCCATTTGTACCCGACCTATCTTACCCTGTTCCTTTCCTCCAATCCTTTCGCGATTTTTGCGCCATTCTCATTCCTATTCAGTCCTACCCCATTTTTTTGCGACCTGTCATATTAAACTTCAATAAATTTGAACATGTTTACTTTCTGCTGAACTGGAACTGAATGTATGATCCTGGAGTCAGTAAGAGTTGGTTCATACACTGAAATATCCATATGGTGTTCCATGTAGATAAAAACCCCCTAAAGCCTTCGCCCCAGGCAACTAAAAAGAATGAAAAAGGTTAAAAAGGTGTTAACGGTTCCTCCTTCGCCAGGGTGTTGTCACCTACTCCTAATAATGGAAACTTTTCCCTTCTTGTGGTAAGACAAGCTCTCCAGAGAGCAGCGCTGGTGACTGCTCCTCCTTGCCACGCTGGTGACTGCACCTCCTTCCCCGCTGGGCTGCTACCCCCCTTGTCACGCTGGTGACTGCTCCTCCTTTACCTGGTGACTGCTACCTCCTTGCCACGCTGGTGACTGCTACCCCCCTTGTCACGCTGGTGACTGCTCCCCCCTTGCCACGCTGGTGCTGCTCCCCCCTTGCCACGCTGGTGACTGCTACCTCCTTGCCACGCTGGTGACTGCTACCTCCCTTGCCACGCTGGTGACTGCTCCCCCCTTGTCACGCTGGTGACTGCTACCTCCTTGCCACGCTGGTGACTGCTACCTACCTTGCCACGCTGGTGACTGCTCCTCCCTTGCCACGCTGGTGACTGCTACCTCCTTGCCACCTGGTGACTGCTACCTCCTTGTCACGCGGGTGACTGCTACCTCCTTGCCACGCTGATGACTGCTACCTCCCTTGCCACGCTGGTGACTGCTACCTCCCTTCCCACCTGGTGACGCTACCTCCTTGCCACGCTGGTGACTGCCCTCCGCCACGCTGGTAGCTACCTCCTTGCCACGCTGGTGACTGCTACCCTCCTTCCCGCTGGTGACCTACCCCCCTTGCCACGCTGGTGACTGCTCCTCCCGCCACGCGGGTGACTCTACCCCCCTTCCCCGCTGGTGACTGCACCTCCTTGCCACGCTGGTGACTGCTACCCCCCTTGCCACGCTGGTGACTGCTACCTCCCTTGTCCCCAAGACCCCTTTCATCACGTATTCTGAGAGGATGACGTTTTTCCTTTTATTTTGAAAAATTCCCCATTGTTTACAGTTCAAGAGCTGTTAATCTAACTCAACTCATTTGAAACTTAGTCTTACCTAAGTTACACTACCACCCCACCAGGATCCAGCTACAGAAAATAACACTAAAATACCTATTCACTGTCATTTAACATGGGCTATGGGTAAGGAAGCAAAAAAAGACATATAGTGTAAATAGACCTTTTTTAAAAATCTATAAGCTGGTGACTGCTATTATTTACAGGGTTTTCCCTAACCATGGTCTGTCTGCCCCAAAAAAACTTTTTTCATTGTAAAAGTTTTTTTTCATTAATTGATTGCTTGTGGTTCTTCAAAAAAGACGGTTCCTGCAGGTGTGACCCAAAAGTCTGAGCTAATATAGTACCTGGTATTTAATGACATTTAAATTTTAATAAAATTTTAAATTTCCGTATTAAAAAAGACACTAGCCAATGTGCTTCAATCCTTCCTTTGATGATTTTCGGCTTTGCCCCCCGGGCCGGGGGCCGGCTCGTCTGGTACTGCCTGGTCAATCAGGCTGTTGCTGCTGTGGGCCCCGTTGCCCCAGTTATCCATCACCGGGTGATGGGGGAACCCTAAAGATACTTGTCCAGTTTCATCTAGAAGACTTCTCCTTGTCTCAACAGCGTTTCTGATATTTTCTTTTTTGATACTGAATAGTCTGAGGCCACGGATACTTATACAATGTTCTCTTATTGTGCCCCTGCACCCCTGCTTTTTACTGGATTTATTTTACACTTTCTCCCATTCACTCCTCCAGATTGTTATGGCAGTGGGAAAATTTGGGACCAGGCCCTCGTTTTTTCCGGTATATATTATCATGTTTCTCCTCCCTCCAGTGCGTAAGTAGGGCTTTAAGGCGTTCCCAGTAATTTAAATGTTTCATTGGCTCTATGACGGCCGTAAATGCCTCTGTATCTGTTCCACCTCTGATATTTCTCCTTCCCTGAACATTATTCAAACGAGAGGCACAACATTTAAAAGTTTTTCCCTTGGCATATTTCTCTTGTTTTGAAAGTTTTTATTTCCCCCCCGTCATCTCCCCGGCTGGCGTAAATTTTCCCTTTTGTGTTCTTTGAAAAGAAAGGGCAGGGCATAATTTCCAGATCTTTCAAGTGTTCCTTTCGTTCTTTTTAGTCCTCTGGAGAAACCAGATCGAGTCATAAAACTCCAGACCGGGTAGCCACTGGGGGAGCCGGGGTTTATCCCCCCCCTGATACGGTTTCTTGCATTCGTGTCATTACGATTTCGTGAGTCATGATCCTCTGGAGTTTTTTACAGTCACCCTTTTTAGTTCTTCATTCTTTTCATACCTCAGCACTTGGATCATCAAAAAAAAAACAAATAGAAGCGCTAAACCACAGGGTCATACAGCCTCAGCACTTGGAACTTATCACAAATGAACGTTTTTCCACTGCACACTGGAAAACACTGTATATATTTTTTAGCATTTTTTAGGGCTTCTACTGAAGTGACTTTCATGCATAAAATTTTTTTGGGGGCAAATTATAATACAAAACAGTGACAGGTGCTTTTTTCTGTCTTCTGTGGGAAAAAGGAACAACAGAGGTCCGAACAGTGCCTTTGGGTACTGAACTTTTATCTCGTTAATGCTGGATTTTGCTCTGTTTACCACTACTCTTGAAAGAGTGTAAGGACGTATGTCCAACTAATGCAACACTTTATTGTGACACTGCTTCGCTCATCAGGAGATTTGGCAAGCCGTTGTCAAAGCTCCTGGAGAGAAACGTTGTCACAAAAATGCCACATTAATTGCACGAGTGTCCTTTTACCTAACATTGTCAGGAATCCAACCAACATTATTACTCTTGAAAAATCCATCTGCCTACCGTCCTCGCTATGCCTATGGCTCTCATTATTGTGCAATCACTCCATGACGGCATTTGCCAAACACTTTTGCTAAATCTGTGTATACTACATCTGCTTTTTGGTTTTCTTCCAACGCCTCCGTAATTGTCATAGTGGTTTAGCAGATGTGACAAGCATGAGCTCCCAGTTCATAACCCATGCTGGTTTAAGTTGTGCTGTTCCATAAAGTTTGTAATTTGGCGTCTCATTACTCTTTTAAAGACTTTAATGATGCGAGACGTTAGGGATACTGGTCAGTAATTTTTGCCTAGGGCTCTACTACGTCCATATGCAAAGGATCTATGTCTGCAATTTTCAGGTCTCTGGTATTTCACTTAGATATAAGCCCTTTCTCCAAAGAATGCTGAGGACTCGTGTTAGTAACCCTTTAAAATAATGCCTGTGGTTCACTTGTAACTTATATTCTTCCACTGTGGAAGATTGTGGGTGTAGAGTTTACACCACAGTGGGAGGAGGAGGAACACTGAGGTGAGAGAAGTCACCTTACTCTTCTCCCTCTGGCGAAGCAACATCATTTGCTTCCTGCCGCAAGGTATACAGTGACGCTGTCATATAGTGACAGTGTCATACAGTGAAGCTGTCATATAGTGACGCAGTGTCATACAGTGACGCTGGATCACTACCTGGAGGAGTGTTCCGGGAGTCAATGGCCACGTGGCCTGGTCCATGGCCAGGCCTCTCAGAGTATGACGAGCGAGTCTGCACAAGTCAAGCCTTGATGCTCACACCATAACATTATAATCAGTGCCCTAATATATTCTCTCTCTTCCTGAGACTTTAAAGCACAATAACATACGAGTATCAATGTGTCAGTAAGACCTGCCCTAGCGGCAGTGTGAGGCATAGCAGTGACTTGCTAAAAACTAAGAAGAATGTCTTTCTCCCTGGGATGACTATATCTGCCAGTTGATCTAGAAGACAGACGCTGTATAGCTGGATAAGAGGAATCAATTCGTGGGTCCGAACCACAGCAGTATTGAGGTTCGGTAATCTCATGAGTGAAGTCAACTGTCTTTAACACTTGTCACTCATACTGGACGTCACTGTGTATACTTGTATTGACAAGCGCATGCGGGGAAACTCATGATTTATGCCATGACATGGTAAACAGTACCTCTTGATACCCTGGAAAGGATGTTAAAGTGCACAACAACCTTGATGCATACCAGTACTTTTTCTTGTTTAGGGCTGGGTAACAAGCCTGCGTAAATGACTAGTATCAAGGGCTGCCCCGAGCCATCTCATCATAGCTAAGGTAAATAAACATGACACAGCATTCATCGTTGATTGGTTAATGGAATTTAAAGCGTATCGACTACACTAGGTCATTAAGGCTGCAAAAAAACGAATACTTTAAAAATAGAAATTGAAATAAACTCCACCATATATATATATATATACTGAGAGAAATACACACCTCAGTATATATATATCCTGTGAATTTTTATGCCCTATCAGCTTTATGTTATAATTATATTTTGTTTTAGTAATGGTTTATGTGGCTGTTCTTTCATAGTGCACTATAAAATATAGAAAAAGCTTACAAATAATTACAGTTTCAGAAATAATTATATATTTTCAGCCTGTATGGAAATGTGTGTGCTGGTAAAGCGGACCAGAGCACCTGTCCCACAAGACACATGGATGGACACTACACATCCCACGAAAGCACTTCACTATGAGAACAGTGATGAAGTGCAACAGACCGGACAATGAGGCGGTGAAAGCGAACTCTAAACAAGAGTTCAAAAACAGTTACGACTAAAGGTATTTCACAGCCGTTGGTGGGAAGTTAGGAGTGACCAAGAGCTGGGATCACCCTCTATAACGTCAAACAGACAATTTCACATAGGTAATTCCCAAAACATCCAAAACAGCCGAGTTGTGTTCCATCGCAGACGAGGTGTGTTGGCGAGTCCCCACACCTGGTGCTCCTGTTCACCTAACAGTAAGTCAGCTGCTGAGTGTCTGTTGACTCAGGTTCGCATTTAAATAATAATAATAATAATAATAATAATAATAATAATAAATAAATAATAAAACCAGACAGCACAACAACTACTAAGTAAATACAGAAAGGTTATAACCCAAACTGAATTAGAATGAGATAAAGAGCTGATGTAGGTAAACACTCTTGTTTGTAAATAAAGTTAAGAGCCCTAAACCTAACCTTGTAGAACTATATGTAAAAAAAAATATAAAGAGAGAGAGAGAAACCTAAGGTGAAGTAGTGTGTCTGCAACACATTACCTTCCGAAAGGGGGAGAGTTACACTCCTAATCCATTAGAGCAAATGTATAGAATTTGCCTCCGGCCAATTACTGCCTGACGACATGATAGTTAAACCATTGTCTCCAGACACTCCCTCCAGGTAAGACGACCTTCAGGACCCCACAACCCCCCAAGGTATCATGACCCTTAGGGCATGACCACCCTCAAGGCATCATGACCCTTAGGGCATGACCACGTCAGGGCCCCCCGGATGCGGGGGGCCCCACCACTTTCACGGCGTCATCCGCCCCTAGTCATCAGCCTCTGTACAGCCCGACCTCAAGAGTACCATTTTTAAACGATGTTCGGGACGGTTGACACTAAAGGTGGACGACACTCAGGGACGACATCATAAAAGGACTGGAAAACAGGACAATTTCTTCCCTTTTCAAAAGGGAGCCTTAGGGAGAGACTTCCCCTTCCTTAGCTTTCTCCTCTCCCTCTCGTTAAACCCTTCCTTCAATTTTTCCCCCCACACACAGTGCCACAAGTATCACGAGGATATGCCAGTGCTTCGTAAATACAACAGTGCCAAAAAGGATAGAGCCAGGCACTCTTCAGCATCATACTTTGACCGAAACAGATGGGAACCCATCGGTTTGGCAAATTACGAAGTTCCCCAAAGCCTTTGTTTGCCCGTTACTTAGGCAAACAACGCAAAAAAGATCCCCAACGCCTCCTGGCTGCCTATAACTCTAGGAAAACAAACTAACACCACCTACTTTCTCGTAATTTTTTAAAAAAGTTCAATGTTCTTGTCTCCCTTTCCCGTCCTGTCTCGATGAAGATCTCTTGCCCAAGGATCTGGAGCTACCCTCCCCCTTAGATAAAGGGGCCCCAATTCCCCCCACCCCCGGTGCTGGGTTTTATCTTTTTCCGAGATTATAATATTCATGGCCCTCTATGTACGGGATACTGACTCAATGTCAATAACATAAAGACCCCATCATATAAATTCCCCCACGCTAAATCATATAAATTACTGGCCATCTCCATCTAAATTACGGGCCATGCTCCATCATAAATTACTGCCCATGTTCGTTAAAAAATTTTTATTCATGCCCCATAAATTATTACTCATGCTCCATCAAAAATTATAATTTTCATCATAAATTACTCCCCATGCTCCATTAAATTACACCCATGTCCATCATAAATTACTCCCATGCTCCATCATAAATTACTACCCATGCTCCATCATAAATTACTACCCATGCTCCATCATAAATTACCCCCATGCCCCATCTTTAAACTTACCCCCTCTGCAACAAAATAATTAAAACCTCTTTGAAGCGCCCAGACATTGAGAACTTTTTTTCGAAACATCAAAGATTTTTTATGCAGCAAATATTGTCAAATTCAGGAAAAAAAGAGTTTCTCTTCAGATAAATGAAGGGATACATGTAAATTATACATGTTAAGTATAAATGTATAACAAATTTAAAGGCTTAAAAAAAATTCCGGGGACGATAAAAATTATCATCTGATGGAAAAAAAACAAAGGGAGGGCCCAGTCTGTGATAGACCAGGTCATGGAGGGAAAACGGGGAGGAGGGCCCGTTTTTGACTAACCAGGTCAGCCATGAGAGGAAAACCCAGGCCCCGTTTTTGACTAGACCAGGTCAGCCCTGAGAGGAAAACGGCGGGGGGCCGTCTGTGACTAGACCAGGTCAGCCATGAGAGGAAAACGGCGAGGGGGCCTAGTCTGTGACTAGACCAGGTCAGCCGTGGGGGAAAACGGGGGGAGGCCCAGTCTGTGACTGACCAGGTCAGCCATGAGAGGAAAAGGCGAGGGGCCCAGTCTGTGACTGCCCGGTCAGCCGGGGAGGAAAACGGCGGGGGGCCTAGTCTGTGACTAGACCAGGTCAGCCATGGGGGAAAACGAGGCCTGTCTGTGACTAGACCAGGTCAGCCATGAGAGGAAAACAGGAGGAGGCCCGTCCGGGGTGACCGGTCAGCCTGAAGGAAACGGGGAGGGGGGCCTAGTCTGTGACTAGCCAGGGCAGCCATGATAGGAAAACGGCAGGGGCCCAGTCTGTGACTGCCAGGGCAGCCATAGAGGAAAACCGAGGAGGCCCGTCTGTGACCCGACCACGGAAAATCAACAAGGAGGTGGTTTTGCCCGACCACGGAAAATCAAAAGGAGGCCTGGTCTGTGACCAGACCACGGAAAATCAACAAGGAGGCCTGGTCTGTGCCAAACCACGGAAAATCAACAAGGAGGCCTGGTCGGGCCGGGCCCAAGGGAAAAATTTGTTCGGAACTAAAAAAAGGCATCTTTACAGTTGATACCCTTCGATGGGTTTCGAGTGTTTTTCACTCCTCAGTCCGGCCCCCGGGCCAGGCTTGTCTGGTGCTTGCCTGTTCAACCAGGCTGTTGCTGCTGGGGCCCGCTGGCCATACTGTCTACAGGTAGCATTTGAACAATGTAAACCCTCGCCCAATAGTAGTAATACAGGGTGAGTAATGAGGTTTTATACAAGGAAAGGAGATAGTTTAACTTTCTTGGACAAAAAGCCCTTAGCCAATATCAAGGATCAACCAATGAAGGGCGGGGTTGCAGGCACACCATAACTGTCTCTGGTGACGAAGCTAGTTCAGGAAACAAAGCTTAAGTCAGTTGTGGGTGTTCTTCAACGGTTAAAGTTGTTGTTGCCCAATGATGCCTCTGATTACGCGGAGACTGCTGGAGATCATGCTTGAGGCTTATGGGCGTGCCCGCCATTAGGAAAAAACCTGGCTTATAGTCAAGCGGCATCTATGCTAAGTGGTTTCAGGCGCACACTGGGAGCCCCACACTCGTGGGCGAAATTTTCACAAACATTTCTTTCAGCCCCGGCGGTTTCGAACCTGCACTCTCTTTTAAAAACAAAAGTATTCTCGCCGCTCAGGCAGATCGGATCTGATGGGGGGGGGTCTGTGTCTTGATATAGTATGTGCGGGTTCGAATTTTTGGGGACCGAAATTGTTTGTGTTTTGTGTGTGTGTGTGTGTATATATATATATATATATATATATATATATATATATATATATATATATATATATATATATATAAAAGAATTTTTTCCCTATAAATCCCATAAAGAAGTCTCATCTAATACCGTGCAATAAGCGTGCCCCAAACCCGGTCTACTACGTCCCTACAAGCTGCTACTCTCTTCTCCCAGGTCTCCGGGGGACCGTTCTTCACAGCCACCCCCCGGCAGCCCCTTCACCCCAACCCCCTCGGGCTTATCACTAACTTAATTATTCCTTATCATAATATTTTTTAGATGTGTTGCCTGAACTCTTGCAGATGATGTGTCATGGTGAACTAATATAGTTGTGGTTATAGGAAATAAGGCACGTGCTCAGTATTACGATATTTTAATGGGGAAAAGTTTTTCTAACAATTATTTCGACAGTTGTGGTTTGTGGAGTCGAGTCACTTCTCATCTCGTCTCTTAAATACATACGACCAGTATCGATATTTTTTACTTCATGGGGCTAGCCGTACCTATCCTTAAAACTATCCATAATTAACCCAGAAACCGGGAAAAGAACCAACGACGTTGTGATACTTGCAAGACAACAACCCCTCCCGAGTTCATTGGTCCATGACCGACCGAAACGTCGTCTACTGATGTCTGCAAATTGTGTGGCTAAATGTGAACTGTTCCAGCCAGGATATTGTGAATTATATTCTTACCCTAAAACTGTGTTTGTATTTACCACTTTCTTCTAAACCTTACAGTTCCTATAATCAAGTAGTCTTTTTTTTTATTAATATAGTCATCAGTCCTTTTAAAATTTCTGTGAAGGTGGTGTGAACTCAATGATGTTGCTCTGTACCCCTGACATCTATTTCGTATATAGAGTCATGAATGACGTTTTTTTTTAATTTTTTTGTGGCGATTTTAAAGTTTGTCATTTGTTTGCGCAACGCTGCTCACGCTGTTCTTTGTGCTCCTCCTTGTATACTATGCACTATGCTTACTATAGGTTATTTTTTTTTCAAATTTCTAAAAAATTAGCCGGCACAGTGAAGCACTTAACTGATGGCTTGAAACATCGTGTGATATATACAACCGCCACTTGCCCCTTAGCCTACACAACACCGTGTCATATTCTTTTATTTACGTCAGTATTTTTGTGTACGAGGCATTTCTTGCGTTAAATTGCCTGTACTATGAATGATAGGTGGGATTTTGATTCAGGTACATGGAAAAGACAGATAACAGAGGACTGAGAGGTTCACAGTGAACCCCCTGCCAAGAACTATTTACTTATATCTAGATCAAAGACTATGGTGTATATTTGGTGTACGAGTCAAGTATACAAAAGAAACTCGTTCTCTCTCCATTCTCTCGGCTCACTGCTGGCAAAAAAACGGGAGAATAAAAAACATCCCCTACCATAATAAAAAAATAGCATGGAATTTACTGGAAAGGGAAACCCTGGTTGAGGAAAAGGGCTATAACACCTCAACAAAATTTGTACAGCTTCTATCTTAAATTAGTCGTCTTATTCCCTGTCACTCAAGAGATATACTAATCAAATTTCCTAAATTTTTTTAACATATAAATGAACTATAGATATAAACCCAAATGTACTCCTGTTAACCCTTTTGGAGCCTAGTTCCTAGGCTTTTTGTGTCCATATGCTCTTGGGTCAGTCCACAGGATGGATATGGAGGCACAATAAATACCACTTCTGGCAAAAACTAAAAAAAATCACCCAAAGAGTGTGTACCTATGGTTCTACTTTTGGTTACCACCAATTTTACTATGACTATCACAACCCTTCCTTAAAATTAGACACTGAACACCTGGGGATCTATATTTGAAGAAGCTTAAATCAGCGGTTTTCCAGTTCCTGCAGAGATGATTTGTGGAGACAGGGAAGATGTCTCGCCCTTGAAAACTATACACAGAACACAGTGAAAGGGTGAGGTAATCCCCTCTCTTCTGTGTATAGTCCTCCAAGACCGGGGGATTGATTACCTCAGTTTCTGTCTTCGTATCGTCTCTGTAGTGAACTGAAAAACCCCACTGGTTAATTAAAATCTTCAAATAAAGATCCCCGGTGTTACTGTTTTTAATTCCTCAAATTAGGGAATGTAAACCACTATTGTAATAATACCCCCAACTTCTACTACTAAATACTGACTCGTTTGCCTCATTGTCAACTAATCGTCCCGATGCAACGCTGAGCAAAGATCATGAAGTGTTGACTTCAGTTTGCCCCGTCTATTGAATGTTTAGAGGGCGTGGGTTTAGTGGGAAAAGAAAATGAGGTAGCGAGTGTCTCAGGCAACATCTCGCTTATATCCTCCCTCCTATATCCAATACCTTTCTGGTCACTGTAACTTATCACATTTTCTGACATACAAAAATTTGGGCTGGCCGCAAGCTTCACTGACAGATTTACACTGAGCGTGCAGAACCTGAGGGTTCTGACAACTCCCCACCAGGGTACGATGTATCTAGTTGAACCCTATAATTACAAAGTGCTTGTCCAACTGGTTCCTGAATGACTGCATTGTTCATTTGAACTGTGATGTCTACACACTTCTGGAAAGACAACTACTGAATCATTGATGGAGACGTTAAGTATTGTCTTACTTGAATCAACATTTCTTGTTTGGAAAAAGCTGATGTGGTAAATAATACAAATATATGTATATGTCGTGCCGAATAAGTAAAACTTGCGATTTTGGCTTAAATAGCAACGCTCTTCTTGCCGAATAAGGCAAGCGAAAATTTGTGTATGCAATAATTTCGCAAAAATCATTCTGAACCTAACAAAAAAATATATTTCTTTGTGTTTGTTTATTATTAAATTATTGAAAACTTTCAAAATACATTTAGTTGGATTAGGCTAAATTAAATTGAGCTTTTATAATAAGGTTAGATCAGTTTTCTAAGGTTCTTTTGGTATAAAATATTAATTTTTACATTAACATAAATGAAAAAAATATATCTTTAAACGCATAAGAGAAAAATTTAGAAAGAACTAAATTTTAAATGAGTTCTTGCTAACTGATCAATTTTACTTATTCAGCATATATATATATATATATATATATATATATATATATATATATATATATATATATATATATATATATATATATATATATATATATATTTTTATTTACAAGAAAACCACGGGGGGGGGAAGTAAATAGAGAGTGCGGTGGCACCAGCCAATATTGCTGGTGCCACCACGGATTTAGACTTCTCATTATCAGGAACTATGAACTATAGTTCCTTGATATCTGAAGTCACGAAAACACTGGAATTCCACTATTTTTCAGTGGTTGTTCTTATATATATATATATATATATATATATATATATATATATATATATATATATATATATATTTTATATATATATATAATGGCTTGCAAGAATAGGCACGGGTACATATGAGAATGGGTGTTGGGGTTGAGTTCGCGTTTGATTCGCCGGTATAGTGGTGGCCGGGGTCCTGTCCTATGCTTTATTTAAGATTCACTTCGAAAGTCTCGTTATCATATCAAAGCCTTGAACAAATAACAACAGTGAAAGCCGAGATACTTAACTGGGTCACCTAAGAGATTACACAGGATACACTTGTTATCCTGGCTACCTCACCAAAGACATTAATTGACAATGGTACAGGACGAACCTAGGTTTCCTCCTAAGTGTGGGTTATTTGGGAAATGTTCCATCCACGGTATCGTGAGGTTTATTCCTAAGAGAATCTGATAACTTGGCTACCACTTCACAGACGATACAGGATAATTTGCGCATCGTACACTGTAGAACAATATATAGCAGCAGTTCGAGAAGCTCTAATTTGATATTTAAACTATTAAATACGTATAAATTTAGGGGTGATAGTATGGATGGGATAGAGTACTCAAGAATTCTAATGTGGAGGGTTGGTGGTGTGACGGATACTAGTATGGAGAGTTGGTAGAGTTGCAGGGGCACTAGTGGAGGTGTATTATTTTAAGCACCTGGCCAGTCTCGGGAAAATCCCTCCGTCTTGGGGGTGAAGCATAAAACAGCAAGAACACTCGAAAAACCACATCAACACGAGTCTCCAGCAAACACTAACACGACGGTGAACCAAACGGGCAATTATCTTGGCCAGTAAAATAATAAAGATTACTCAGTAATGTACCAGATTAAGTATGTATCTCTAATTTACAAATCTTCATCAGTCTCCACAGGGCAGAATGCACTTCCCATCTTTAGACTGTGTGAGCTAAACCAAAACAAAGAACTCCTGTTAATATATTAAGAAACGCTAAAAATATTTTACCAGCAATATAAACTGGTACAATCTTTCTAAGAGATAACAGATGCTGTACCATCAATGTAATCTTTAAACTTTGTTTCATATTCAATAAATAAAATATACCTATTTGTGATTTTATAATAGATGGTTTGGTAGGAGAAGTGGAATATTCAAACGGCCTCATGGAGAAACCTAAGTATTTTCCTCGAAGCCTTGTCATCTACTTCCCCGAGGATATAGGTCCCCCAGTTTTTACTAGAGGCGGACCCCATCATTACTGATTATGTAAATTTAATCTAGGACAGTGTAATAAAATATTAATTCTACCGAGAACAAATAAGGGATAAGAATGTACAAGTGGCGAGGGTGAAACACAACTGCCTCTCTCAGCCTCACCAGTTCCTGCCGGACAAGTGCCTCTCACAATCCACAAACAGAATGGGGATCAGCCAATCTTGAGTTGGGGAGTGGGCGTGCAGGGTACATATCCAGACATGGGCGGCATCCTTGACACCACCACTCCTTGCTACCTCCTCCTGCTCCTCCGCCAATGATACCCACCCCCCCTACCATGCCTCCCTTCCCTCTCCCTCCCACCTCCTACTATTCCTATGCCAAAGAGAACGGCGTCAAACCCCCCCTACCCTGCCTCAACCATCTCCCCTCCTACTGCTTCTCTGTCCAGGATGCGCCCCCCCCCGACCCTGCCGGCTACATGTGCCACACCACCCTTACCCTGCCTGGGTACTTCTGCCACACCTGCATGCCCTGCCTCCCTTGTTGCCTCCTACTGCTCCTCTGCCAAGGTACGTCGGTCAGTCCACCCTTAACATGTCTGAGTATATCTGCCATGCCCCCCCTACCTTGCTTGGGTACTTCTGCCACACCAACCACTTTGAATATCTCCAGCATTTCTGACATAACTGTACCACTGGACTTCGAAAAAGCCACTGACAAACATGCCCATGCACTCTGCCCCACGCCCTGACTCATGTAACTCCGTGTTCATTAAGAATAGCAAGAAATGCCATCACGTGCCTTAAATATTCTATGAAGAGGGGGTCAAGATACAGGGGTCACCCCCCGTCGTTAAAAAATGGATAGAGCCACTCCAGAAAGGTGGCAACAAAGCAATAACAAAGAATTATAGACCAACAGCATTTTACGTCCCCATTATAAAAATCTTTGAAAGGGTTCTAAGAAGCAAGATCGCCAACCACTTGGATTCTAACAAATGCACAACCCAGGGCAGCATGGGTTTATAAGATGTCACTCCTGCCCTCACAGCTACTGGACCACTACGATATAGTATTGGATGCACGGGAGGATAAACAAAATGTAAATGTAGTATACACAGACTTTGCAAAAGCCTTCGACAAGTGCAATCAGGGTACTAGCACACAAATGCATGATAAAGGAATAATTGGTGGCGGCGGCAGATGGATTTTTAATTTTCTAGCCAATAGAACGCAAGTAATGGCAAACCACAGTTAAGTCAGATGCTGCCACAATGAAAACTGTTCCGCAAGGCACAGTACTCGCCCCCAACCTTTTCCTTATCTCATATCTGACAGAGATGTAAATCACCGTATCATTTACAGACGACATCAGAATTTCCAAAAGAGTGTCATTCATTAAGGATACTGTAAACCCCAAGCGGATATAAACCAAGTCTTTCAATGGGCCGCAGAAAACAACATGTGCAATGAGGACAAATTTTACTTACCCGTTACGGAAAGTTCAAAAAAGCTAAAACGGAGCATAAAACATATTCTAACCACACAATAAAGCTAAGACCAACGTGGAGGATTTAGAAGTGATAATGTCAGAGGGTCTCCCCTTTCCCAAGGATCACAACAGTGCTATTATCACAACTGTGAGGAAAATGATAGGATAGATAATGATAATCTTCAAAGCAGGGATTCCATTGATGATCCTTTTTTAAATCACTGGTTCTCTCTAGGCGGGAGAACTGCTGTACACGAGCAGCCCTTTTAAGGCAGACGAAATTCGAATCTAGAGAATGTACAGAGAACGTTCACTGCAGTAGTTCTGTCAAACACCTTAATTACTGGGAATGCTTGAAATCCCTTAACCTAGTTAGAATAAAGACTAGAAAGGTACACCATAATCTACACCTGGAAAATCCAAGAGAGACCGGTCCCAAATCTGCACACAAATCACTGTTCAAAAACAAAAGGCTCAGCAGAAGATGCAATCACCCCGAATAAAAAGCAGGGGTGCTATGAGTGCACTGAGAGAGTACACGATAATTGTAAGGGGGTCAAAGAATATTCAATAGCATTCTATCATATATAAGAGGGATTACCAACAGACTCCCAGCTGTCTTCAAGAACTAGATAGGTTCCCAAAGTCAGTTCTTGACCAACCTCCACCGGAGGCCTTGTCATGGACCTGCCTGGGTACATCTGCCACACAACCCTTTTCTCGTAATTATCTAGTTTACCTAGAGTAGTTTCGGAAGTCACCACCCCCCGCGGCCCCGGGCCCAGACCAAGCCTCATGATTGCGGCTTGATCAATCAAGCTGTTAGTGCCTGCAGCCTGCAGTCCCAAAGTATGCACCACAACCCGGGGTTTATCATGAACTGTTTTGAGGAATCTCTCGAGTTCCCTCTTGTAGACAACTAGGGGTTTATAGGTCATCACCTTAGGTACGAAGTGAAGGCGTTGAAGACTCGTGGTCCCTTAACAGTTACTGTATTGAATTCTCCCTAAATTATTAATTGCTTCTCACTGGAGGTATCCTGCACCGTCTGCCCAGCCTCTTGTGTTCAAAAATATCAATTTCGGCGTGCAAGTTTAAAACCAATACCCCCAGTATCTTCCAGATGAAGATTATGATGTATCTTTCTCACGTATGTTCTAAGGAGTAGAGTTTTAGGGATTTTAAAGCATTTCCAGGAATTTAGGTGCTCGACTGAATTTAAACGAGCTATAAAGTTCTCTGTATTTTTTCGAACTCATCAATTTCTCCTGCCGGGAAAGGGCCATTTATATACAGTAGTACTCAGCCTAGAGAGAATGAGTGACCTGAAAGAGTCATCATTGGCTTGGCATCCCTTGTTTTGAAGGTTCTAGTTATCCAACCTATCGATTTTCTTGCAGTTGCGATAACAACATTGTGGTGCTCCGTCAATTTAGATTTGAGACTCCCAAGTGTCTCACATTTGTACATTTGTCTCTGATCTTGTTTTTATTTCCTCCTTATTGAACAAACATTGTTGTCAGTGACTCGGTTTATATCAACTTTGATGTAATATATGTAATATTATACCAGTTAAATTACCTGTGAATGTGATCTTTCTTTTGACCGTTGTCCAAGAACTGCTCATTCACTACTAAACTCACCCATAACATTTCGCCTGCACAGCAAGCTTTATCAGTCTTATACAGTGGATAAAGATGGAGACTTGTATACTGGAGCCAGTGAAAGAAGTGGTGAGGTGTAGCTGTTAAAATATTACATGTGGGCGGGGCCCACTAGTGGAACTAAGTGAGGTCCATAAGAAAGGACAGATTTAGAAATGGACATGTAGAGGATATTCTCGGTACTAAACTTCCATTGTGTCGCTTTGTTTGACAAGTATCATTAGATACTTAAGGGCCTGACATACTCCTCTTGTCGGGCCGCAGCCACATGTAACAATGTCTTCAACTGCTGCGCCTCTCCTCTTCAAAGTATAAAAGTCTCCGTCCTCATGCCTCTGTATTAGACTGATAAAACCTGCTGTGCAGGCGACACGTCTCTCAATAAACACAGCCAGGTGTTGAGCATGTGTCTGAGTTAATAACTTGTCGGTATTATTCCTTTGATCTAATGATAACGTTACTACCTCCTCTACCCCCTCCCCTCATCTCTCTCTCTCTCTCGCACGCACACACACACACACACACACACACGTCCCTCAAGCACAAGAGCCTGAGCGCCGCTGTTGCTAATGAACGTTCATGATTTGTAAGAGGAAATTTATTCATATTTATCACTTTTCGCAAATGATGCGAAATTAATGAGAAGAATAACAACCGGAAAGAAGAGAAGTGACTCAAGAAGACTTGAACAGCCTTCAAACATTGTGAAGGTGACTTTTCATAATTCAGTTTTTCATAACTGCAAAGTAATGAAAATACAAGTGAAAAGACCAGACACGGAATTACAATCTGGGAGGAGAATGCTGCAGACTTTATACAAGCAGAAAAATCTTGAAGCAAAAACTGCTTTCAAGAACCTGACTAAAGACTCATTTCGGGCAATATTAACAACGAATGT
Source organism: Cherax destructor (assembly GCA_009830355.1). Taxonomy (NCBI): domain Eukaryota; kingdom Metazoa; phylum Arthropoda; class Malacostraca; order Decapoda; family Parastacidae; genus Cherax; species Cherax destructor. The sequence goes on along the minus strand of WNWK01018693.1, from coordinate 19,309 downwards.
TAGGTCCCACTTCGAATATGAGAACCCAGTAAAGAACCCTCACCTAATTAAACATAAAAGAAACTAGAGACAAACGAAAGATCTGCACTGAGATTGATGCAATAACCGAGGAAAATAGACCGCGATGAGAGACTTAAGGAACTCATTACCTAGAGTTTACCTAGAGAGAATTCCAGGGGTCAACGCCCCTGCGGCCCGGTCTGTCACTCATAGTGACAACCAACTCACAGTGACAACCAACTCACAGTGACAACCGACTCACAGTGACAACCAACTTACAGTGACAACCAACTCACAGTGACAACCAACTCACAGTGACAACCAACTCGCAGTGACAACCGACTCGCAGTGACAACCGACTCACAGTGACAACCGACTCACAGTGACAACCGACTCACAGTGACAACCGACCCCGTGACAACCGACTCACAGTGACAACCGACTCACAGTGAAAAAAAAAATTGGGGGGATTAAATAGTGCGATACGGTCAGACTGAGACGTAAATCGATATCGCTGATATGGTATCACTTAAAGCAGGAGGAAGCAAGGGAGTCTACCTACCAGTTTGCCTGCAAAGTGTTCTTAGGGCCAATGTCCTCGGGGCCCCGGTTTCCCGGGCCCTATGCTTCGGTGGGGCTTATCAATCAAGCTGTTGGTGTTAGCTGTACAAAGTCCAACATAAGCACCACAGCCCGGGGTCTACTGGTCATTGGTCAACAACCAAAATGCTTCCCAGACAAAGGGAGCAATTTCCAACTAATTTTAGGTCACTGATAATGAATATTATGGTTAAAAATTTTTGTTAGGTCTACTTTTCAATATAGACCTACGTGTACAACAGGTTCAAACAGGCTTGCAGTGTGTTTCTTACCACACTCACAGTCTCACTGACCTTCATTATTGTTCCAGCAGTCATAGAAGGTGGTTGTGCTCTCCAAGTTATATTTTGAAGTGAAATTTGGTGATTTTCTTAGCCATGCTATTGATATGCATGTGGGGCATATTATATTAATTTTATTTTCCTACTGAATGATATAAATACTTCAGCTTAGCCGTCATGCTCTGTATTATAATGATAAATTAATGAATAAATTTTATGTTTTTCTTCTAATTGCTTTTTTTTCTTCTTCTTTCAGATGCCTCGTACTTTTGTGAATATTGCAGACAACTTCTGCTACATTTGTGGTGGGGGTGACCTTTTTTCATCACAGAGGCGTCGTATAGCTGCTATGGTTAGAAGGTATATCACCTATATTTAAAATCCCTTTTTTGGGCTCACATTTAGATTTTTTCCCGCGAACTGTGAGGCAGTTGGGGACGACCATGGTGAAAAGGGTTTTACCAAAATATTTCAACCATGGACAAATGGTACCAGGGCAAATGGGGCACAAGAATGCTTGCAGACTATTGCTGGATATTGACAAGACATGATTCTTCAGCCCACTATAAGCGTCAAGCAAAAAGGCAGAGAGTAGGTACGGATTAGTTTAAAACATACTGACACATTGTACGTTTTAATAAAATAATCAAATATTACATGTCTCGTATCTTTAAACCTATAGGCAATAAGCTTTTTTAAAGGGGATATTTGGATTCAAGACATGAAAATACATAAGAATTAAGTAATCTCATTTAAAAAAGCATACAACTTTTCAAAAATTGTCTACGTCAGATAAACCAACATATTCTGGGTATGTAACATATCTTAAAACACATGTGAAACATTTCGACCTGAACAGTGCACAACGTACAAGACATATCCATAGTTTACTGTTCTATTATTTAACTATCTGGTTGTAAGTTTGAGAGCGTTGCCTACTAGGCCACGGGCCACAGCTATGAATGGAGGGGAGTTTGCCTTTAACATTCTTTCCCTCTCTCTCTTTTCGTAAATTATCAGGCTATTATTTTTGTATATATATACGCAGGTTTGTAATTACCTTCAACTCCATTTGAGCTAAGTACAGCTTCCAAGAACAGTGGAAAGACGTAATAACAGTAATTGACTTAAGAAGTTGATCTGGGATCTTCTACGTTACTCCACTAGTGATGCCACTCTAACTTAAAATACTCCACTGCATTTAATACACTAACACTGGTTCGTTTGCAAGGTTCTTGTTAGACTTAACATTTAAATTTACTAGTGAATCTTTCTTACTATATATCGATACCCCATTCACTCACTATATCAAACTTACAGTGAACACTTGTAAGAGCACGTGGCACCACTATACCTCTCATTCTAAAATTTTTGTTACACTATGGTGATTTAGTTTTCTGGGTACTTTTCTAAAGCTTCCTCGTTTAGATATCTCTGCAAATAAACTCACTAACGTATCTTTCGCAAGCGACTACAGACTAATGACGAATTTGAGCCATAGGAACGTTAATAAGTACTATTTCATTCTAAGAGTGGTGAGTAAGTGGATTGCTAGTCTAGATGAAGTGGCGTTCATAAACAGCTTCAAGAGTTGATAGGAGTCGGGCCAGGAGCCAAGAATAATTCTCAACAAACACAATGGTGAACGCAAGGGTGTATCGTTGGGCATGTTTCCTTACACCTGCTGCTCCTGTTCACCCAGCAGTAAGTAGGTACCTGGGTATTAGTCAGCTGTTGTGGGTCGAACCCTGGGGAACAAGATTCAGTGACTCCACTGGAAATAAGACAGACAACAATCCCAGATGATGCACTGAATTACTGGGTTAACCTGGGTGTGGCTAACCCTCCCCCAGGTTAAAAATCCAACAAAATCTTACCATCTCTCTCTCCCTCCCTTACCATCCCCCCCCTCTCTCTCACACACACACACACCGTATACATCGTAAAAGACCGAGATCTTCAGTTCCCAACGCCAGACTACAGAATACCTTTGAAATACCTTTGAAGAGTTTCGAGACTTTATCTACTCTCTGAGCCCGGCCATGGGCTAGAACGTATATTTACTAGATAATTAGTTCCGATGGTTGAGAATTATTTTGAGTGTCACCTGGAACATCATTAAGTGTATCCTCAATATTAAATCACCTAGCACTCTGGTCACACTGGTGCGATTAAGATGTGAAGTATGTTACTTACACGACAACACAAACTCGGGTAGGAAGAGTAGTCTTTGGATGGAAAACAAATTAACGTGTTTTCTTTTTTTACAACTTGGAAATCTGAGTCGATAGACAAAAATGCGTGAAAGTGGACCGAGAGCTGGATCCCACTGACGGGTGTACATGGTATGTGTCAAGAACTAGATCATAGAGGTAAGTGTACATAATATGTATCGAGAGCTAGAGCCCACAGACAGGTATATATATTAGTGGGTCGAGAGCTAGAATCCACAGACAGATGTACATGGTAGTGGGTCAAGAGCAAGAGCCTACATACAGGTGTATATGGTAGTTGGGAGTTAGCGAGAATGTAACTATTCACTGAGATAGTCAGCACATTATATAATTCCTCCCCCGTATGCATTTGTTCATTCATATTTACGTATATACGCGCAGGCGCATAGCTGTCTGCGCACCAGTGCCCGGGGCAAGAACTACACATCTTCTATTTAAAACTGCCATAAACGTCTATAAACCACACCAAAGCATATAATTATACGTAATAAATCTGGTACAACTGAACACGCAATCAACAAATCATGGAGACTTTTTTTTCCCTCTCAAATTTTCCAAAACAACAATTACTCTGAGTACCCACTCCAGAAGACGCCATTCATCTTCACAGATGAGAAAATAAAATAGTCATGGTATTTGTTCTATTTCTGAGAGCGTTTATAAACCACTAGTAAATAAATAACATACACACACATATATATATATATATATATATATATATATATATATATATATATATATATATATATATATATATATACGCTTGTGTGTACATTTGGCGATTTATTTATATTGAAGCGACCCCTTTCGGCAGGTAAAACCCTAATTACGAGCAGGTGGTAGCTAGCAAGGAACAGGTAATAGCCTTCAACATCACCATCTATCTCCTCCCTCATCATCCTACCCTCCATCATTCCTCCCCCTCCCTCATCATCTCCCCTCTAATAATATCTCGCCTCCCACGACTTCAGTCTCTAACTTCAGGATTACGTATAATTACTAGTGCGTAGCTACGCTTCCTCGCTCGCCATGCCTTGGATATCCACTATAACGACGCTACGGTGAAAGTCGCTCATTTCGTCTTCAAAAACATATGCCATAAAATTTTTGGTAATATTCGACAGGGGCTCCTTACTCCGCCTCCTGGGTGTCGCATCCTTAACCAAATCCCCATATACCCCACAAATGAGTAGACAGACAAGCAGGTGAGAAGGCAGGTTAAGAAGGCAGTTAGATAAGAAAGTAGGTAGACAAGTAACAAAGCATGTAGGAAAAGCACATGTTCTGGGCTGTGTCCGTAAGTTCAATTGCAAACCAGATAATATCCTAATTTGTTGCGGAAGTCATTTGATGAAAGGTTTCAGACCCAGATATATCAAAGAGAACTTAAAGAAAATGTTTTTCTGTACATTTCTACCTCGGACAGAAGTCCTCTTCAACAGAAGCACCTGTTATAATGTCATTGGGTTGACATTACCGTCTCAGGTAAAGTTTACGGCGGCAGTAACCTCAATAGTGGTTGATGGCAGCTTTGTAACACTAAGGGTAGAGAGCGCAACATCGAAGCCTCAGTGGGTATCCCAGTGGGTTGAAGCAGCCAGACAAGTACAGTGGACGACTACCATCAACGCCATCATTGACATCAACGCTGCTCGTTACTTCCGCAACACATCCCTCAACCTCAACATTATCAAAGAAAACACACTCGTCATGTTGGATGGAGGAAGAGTGTGCAGAGCATGTTCGTGCTTCAGTCAACAACTGCTGCTCCACCTCACCACCACCACCACTGGCGAACAAGTGGGAAATTGAATACACGGTGGTGGCCTGTAACACCACCACTGGCGATTAGATTTTGCCACCGAAGTGGCTAGTTTATTCTGCGCCCCATATTTATCCTGTGGACGGTAGCGTAGAGCACATAAGCAGTATAATGTGATCCTTATTGACAACGTATCGCCCACACAGGGGCTTTATCAAATCCCCAAACAGATCTACCTGGTGAAAGGTAGTGAATATTTATAGGATGGAGTCAGGTGGAGAATGCTGGGTAGGTTGGATCTGATGAGGACCTGGGACTGGCGGTGTGTATGTAGTCACGTGGATAACGATGAAGAAGTTTCTTGGCAGGGGTTCAGCTATGTTATAGAAGCCGTTGTTTTGTTGAAGTTGTTGGATATACAGATAAGTGATTTCCAGGATTCTGTGGTATTGGAGTTGTATTCTCTGGCGATAAGTCTTGCGTTTCTGTGTTGATTAAATGGTTGGGGGAATTTGGGTTGAACACAGGATTCCTTAAATCGTCAGATCTGCCTGCGTACTGGTGTTCTGAAATACGTGTTTGGAGGTCTCTGGATGTTAGGTGATAAAGGAATAACAGGAAAATTTGGGTTTTGATTCATCTATAACTTCCTGACAAATAGAAGCAAAGAGTAATAGTAAACAGAGAAAAGTCCCAGGCACCCACGGTGAAAAGCTCTGTTCCACAAGCACAGTACTCGCTTCCATTCTATTCCTCATCCTCATTTCTGACATAGACAGAGATGTGCTTATAGCTCCGTGTCTTCCTTTGCGGATGACACCCGGATTATGGCAGTGACCTCCATTGAAGACACGCAAAACTCCAAGCGGACATCAAACAAATCTTCAAATGGGCCCTCAAAACAATATGAAGTTCAACGAGGAGAAATTTCAACTACTCAGATATGGAAAACTTGAGGAAATAAAATGTATCAAGATATACGACAAATTCTAACCATACAATAGAGCGAAAAGAAATGTGAAGGACTTCGGAGTTATAATGTCAAAGGATCTCGCCTTTAAAGACCACAACAATGTATCTACCTGTAGATGAATGGCTCAGAGAACCGACAAGTTATAAATTAGACACATATGCAACACTTGGGTATCTTTATTGAGGAAACGTTTCGCCACACAGTGGCTTCATCAGTCCAATACAAAACAGAAAGGTGTAAGGAGAGGAGGAGTTTGAGGTAATCAGTCCGTAGAGGTGGCTTATGTACTGTAGTCAGGTGAGGCGAAGCAGGAGGAGGCGGGGTCATAGTGGTACCATCCACTAGTCGAAGTAGGTCTTCGTCCGAAGGTTGGGACAAGTGTTGAAAATTCGTTTGTATCAAGATCCGGATGTTGCTGTGTCAGACAGGATGTATCTACCTCATCGGCTAGGAAAATGATAGGATGGATAAATGAGAACCTTCAAAACTAGGGACGCCAAGCCCATGATGACTCTTCAAATCACTTGTTCTCTCTAGGCTGGAATACTGCTGTACACTAACGGCCCTCTTCAAGGCTGGCGACATTGCAGACCTGGAGAGTGTACAAAGAACTTTCACAGCACACATAACTACGATAAAGCACCTAAATTACTGGGAATGGATGAAGGTCCTTGATCTGTATTCCCTGGAATGCAGGCGAGAAGATACTTGATAATATACACTTGGAAGGTCCTGGAGGGATTGGTACCAAACCTGCAATGAAAATCACTCCCTATGAAAGAAAAAAGACTCGGCAGGAGATGCAACATTCCCCCGATGAAAAGCAGGGGCGCCACGAGTACACTGAGAACACCACGATAAGTGTCCGGGGTCAAAGTTCCAACTGCCTCCCAGCATACATTTGGGATACCAATAGACCCCCGGCTGTCTTCAAGAAGGCACTGGACAGGCACCTAAAGTCATTACCTGACCAACCGGGCTGTGGTTCGTACCCTCAGTTTGCGTGCGGCCGACAGTAACAGCCTGGTTGATCAGCCCCTGATCCACCATGAGGCCTGGTCTCAGACCGAGCCGCGGGACGTTGACCCCGAAACCCCTCTCCAGGTACGTATAATTTGCTGCAGTCATTACATGGGATTATGTATACCCCTGCAGAGGATTGAAGCTTGTCCTGTCTATTACTGGTAATGTCTTTGACGATGGTGGATGTGGAGGTAGACCCACCTGGTGGATGTGGAGGTAGATCTGTTTGTGACTTGATAAAGCCCACTGTGTGGACGAAACGTTGTCAGTAAAGGATCACATTATATTGCTTATGTGTATATTTTCCATTGTGTTGGTATTTTATACCATTTATTTCCAGCGTAAGAGCATATGGATACACAAAAGGCCTAAGAACTAGGCCCCAAAAGGGTTTACATCTGGATTTATATGTACAGTTTACTTATCTGTTACAAACAAATTTAGAGAGCGAAACGTTTCGCTCTCCGCGGCTTGACAAAGTTCCTGGAGAGGAAACGTTGCCACAATAAAATGTCGGTCCTTTTACCTAACATATTGTGGGTGTTTCTACCAACATTATTACAGCAAGGAAGAAGAGAAGACTGACGAACGGGGAACAATGTAAGAAACAGTAAGAACATAAAAATGGAGGAACACTGCAGAAGGCCTACCTTTACCTTTTAAAAGTTTCGAGAGTTTCACTCACTCACGGAGCCCGGCCATGGGCCAGGCTCGTCTGGTGCTTGCCTGGTCAACCAGACTTGCTGGAGGCCCGCTGTCCCACATATTCATCACAGCCTGGTTGATCTGGCACCTGGTGAAGATACTTGTCCAGTTTCCTCTTGAAGACTTCTACACTGTTCCAGCCGTGTTTCTGATATATTCTGCTAAGATGTTGAATAGTCTGGGACCCCGGATGTTGATACAGTGTTCCCTTATTGTCCCCACTGCACCCCTGCTCCTCATTGGGTTTATTTTACACTTCCTCCCATATCTCTCACTCCAGTATGTTATGGCAGTGTGCAGATTTGGGACCAGGCCCTCTGAGTACTTTCCATGTCCATATTATCATTTATCTCTCCTCCGCCCCAATGAGTACATGTTCAAGACTTGAAGGCGTTCCCAGAAATTTAGGTGCTTTACTGGCTCAATGTGAGCCGTAAACGATCTCTGTATTTGTTCCAGCTCTGATATTTCTCCTGCCCTGAACGGGCCGTCAGCACTGAGCAGTATTCTAAGTGAGGGAGCACTAGCGATTTGAAGAGGTCACCATCGGCATTTTTTCCCCTTGCTTTGAAAGTTCTCAATACCCACCCGTCATCTTCCTGGCTGTCGTGATATTTGTCTTATGGTCTTTAAAAGAAAGGTCAGCTGACATATTATTCCCAGGTCTTTTACTTGTTCCTTTCGCTCTATTTGGTGACCCTGTTGAAAAAATCAGCCAAGTGGTGACGTTGAAGGCGCCTTGAACAGTTGATATATGACTGCTTTATTGCAGTCGAGCGCAGTGTGTGCCCCTTTTCTGTTCCGCGGCAGACTTTTTTAATCGCCTTTTATCTGATATTTATAGTTTTCCCAATTTAAAACTAGAAATGTGGGATGAAGTAGAGTAGTGTGGTGAGAGGGCGCGCCTGTGACGGAGGGATGACACTCCTAGACAAAGTCAACAGAGTCACGCCCTCCAGCAGAAATTGGGTTCACGCCTGGCTGCCTGTCCGCCCTCTGCTACCATACTTTTGTTAGTGAGGGAGAGGAGTAGGGGGGGACAATGGAAAGGCATGGAGGAGGGAAGACCCATAGTGAGGGGGGAAAATAATAAAAAGGGAAAACCTATAAGGAGGAAGGCACCATAGTGAGAAATGGATGAATGCCATCCGGGACCGGAGTGCCATGCCATCGCAGTTCTGTTGACTGTTGCCCGTTGACCCACATACCTATCACAGCCTGGTTGACCTGGCACTAGCAGAAGTAGTGGTCCAGTTTCCTTTGAAATCTTCTACAATTGTTCGACAATATTCCCAATATATTCTGATCTTGAATTGAATACAGTGGACCACGGATGTTACACACTGTTCTTTTATTATGCCCACCTTCTTCTTTACAGGTTTATTTTTCACATCTGGAAATTAAGTTTGGAACCAGGCATTCGTATCTTCCATGTGTATATTATTATTTCGTATCTGTCTCTTCTTTGTTTCAGACAGTATATTCCAAGTACTTTGAGGCATTCCCAGTAATTCTTTTTTTTTTTTTTGGCTCTAAGGATCTTTGTTCCTTTCTCAGCTCTGATATATCTGCTGTGTTAAATGAGTTATCAACACTGAACAATATTGTAAACAAGAGAGCACAATTGATTTTAATAGCGTTATCACTGGTATTGTTTCTCTTGTTTTGAAGGTTCTCATTATACCTCGAAACGGACCGTAGTCAGGAATGGGGGAATGAAGGGATCTAGTGAAGGATGAGGAGAAACGGATAGATTGACTATGTAAATAGGAAAGGACAGGAACAAGTTTTTAAATAAAACTAGATACTCTACAGTTAACACTGTGACAACAAAAACTAGCTTATTCCGAATAAAACTTGTCAGTGAGCTGGGACATTTCAATAGGGTGATGAGGATACCGTCGAATATTTCACTATGAGTTCATTGGCTGTAAAAGGTTTCATTCCCAGTACTGGAGTTGCTGTTACGTTAGAATTATTATCTCTTAGGAAGACCTACATCCGCACCGGGATATGAAATTATGAGAATATTATGGAAGAAAAAACAACTTATTATATATTATATCTGGTCTGCTCCCCCCATCTCACTTTACCCATTCACCCTCCGCTACCCTGACTCATCTTTTGGGGCTGGAGTGGTTGGATTAGCAAATTCGATTGGGGGGGTCATTGATGACTTGTCTAGAACTTTAAACTGATTGTTTATAAGGTATGGGTGTTTGTGGAAACAATCAAACTGCAGTACTAGGATGAAAACACCAGATGTTCCAGGATACCCAGGGTATATGTTTAAAAAAACAATATTCAAAATAAGTTGCTAGTAAAGGCAAAGCAATTGTTCAACAAACAAAGAGAGATAGTAGAGGGCAAGAGTGACTAGCTCCTTAAGGTTTACTATACAAATAGTAGGAGTCTAAGAAATAAGATAGATGAGCTAAGATTACTTGCAAGTGCAGGTAATTGGAGCAATATTGCTATAACGGAGACCTGGTTCAACTTGAAAGATAGAGAAATGCCTTCTGAATGCAACATACAGGGTTATAAACTATTCCACACTGATAGGGTCAACGGGAAAGGGGTGGTGGAGTGGCGATGTATGTCAGAGATAATTTAAATTGTTATGTTAGACAAGATAAAAGAATAGAAACATAGGACACAGAATCTGTGTGGCTACAGTTTCTCGAGAGTCGAAAAAAATAATTTTGGGTGTGATTTATAGGCCCCCAAACCTTGATAGGGAGTGCAGTAAGCTGCTATGAGACGAAATTCACAAGGCTTCTAGATAGAAAATGTTGTGTTAATGGGAGTTTTTAACTTTAGACAAATTGATTGGAACAATGTGATGGGAAATCTTGAGTCTAGTGACTTTCTTGACACGGTTCAGGATTGCTTTCTAAAACAGTTTGTGTCAGAACCAACTAGAGGAAATAACCTGCTTGACTTGGTTCTTGCCAACAAAGAATCACTAATTAATAATCTTGAGGTTAATGATGAGCTTGGGGAAAGCGTTCAAAATCACTTTAGTTTCAATATATCATGGAATTACCAGAAAACTGCAATCAAGTCTTGTCCCAGACTTATGCTTGGCCGGCTTCATGGGACTGAGAAATTACCTGGGTGGGCTAAATTGGGATGACCTGACTATGGGTCATATAGGTGGTGTTTGGGTTTCCAATATGACGTTTTCAGAGCGTACTTCTAGCTGCCCAGATAACTTTTGTTCCAGTAGGGGAAAATTTGATCTAACAAAAATGATCCCAAATGGATATGAAAACCACTCATTGGTCAAAAGAGAGGGATATATAGGCGTATCAAAATAGGAACGGGCAGTTAAGAAATCAATATATTCAATTAAAGAGAGAAATAAAAAAAGGAATAAGAAAAGCAAAAGGGATTGTGAGGCTAAAGTCACAAGGATTTGAAGACAACCCAAAAAGGGGTTTTTTCAGGTATACAGAAGTAAGATTAGGGACAAGATGCCCCACTTAAGAGTAACTCAGGTCAGATCACTGACAGCGATAAGGAAATGTGTGAACTTTTCAACACTTACTCTCTCAGTTTTTACTCAGGAACATACTAGTGAAATTCCATAAATAATAAATTATGTAGAACAGGACGATAATAAACTATGACGATTGTGGTAACTAGTGGCATGGTCCTCAAACAAATAGAGAAATTAAAAACCCAACAAATCCCCAGGCCCTGATGAGCTGTTTCCGAGGTTTTAAAGGAATGTAAAGAGGAACTTAGCATTTGCCTCGCATGGCCAGTAGGCCTGCTGCAATGTTCCTTCTTTCTTATGTTCTTAATCTTTGGCTAATCTTTTTTAATATATCACTACAAACTAGCATAGTGCCAGACAAGTGGAAAATGGCAAATGAAAACCTATTTACAAGGCAGGTGACAGGTCCTTGCTTTGAACTATAGACCAACAAGCCTTATCTCCATAATGGAAAAAATTTATGTAATCAATAATTGCCGAGGCAATTCGTAGCCATCTTGAAAGGCATAAATTGATTAGTGAATCTCAGCACGGTTTTACAAAGGGGCATTCCTGTCTTACAAATTTACTAACTTTTTCACTAGGTATTTGAGGAGGTAGATCATGGTACAGAATATGATATTGTGATATGGACTTCAATAAGGCTTTCGTTAGAGATCCACATTAGAGGCTATTGAGGAAACTTAAGGGACACGGAATAGGAGAAAAATTCCTGGGTAGAGGCATAGTTGACAAATAGGCATCAGAGAGTTTGCATAAATGGGGGGAAATCAGAATGGGGCATGTCACAGTGGGCCCACAGGGTCAGTGTTGGGCCCGAGGTACGAGGTTTCTAACCAGAGCTTTGGTAAGATGGGTAAGGAAGGATGGGTAAGGAAGGATGGGTAAGGATAGAAACATGGGAAATGTTGGGAGGGGAGGGGAGGTGGGGGGTTTTAAAGGTAAGTGGCCTAACTCTTTGGCGCAATTTAATAAGGTGTGGTATGTAGTTATTCGTTAGTTAATTTCATAATGTAGGTAATGCCTCCTGCCCATCAGTTTCACAGAGTTATACAGCTGTATCCCAGCATGGCACTGTATCCCAGCATGGCACTGTATCCCAGCATGGCACTGTATCCCAGCATGGCACTGTATCCCAGCATGGCACTGTATCCCAGCATGGCACTGTATCCCAGCATGCCAATGTATCCCAGCATGGCACTGTATCCCAACATGCCACTGTATCCCAGCATGCCACTGTATCCCAGCATGCCACTTATCCCAGCATGCCACTGTATACCAGCATGCCACTGAAACCAGCATGCCAATGTATACCAGCATGCCACTGTATCCCAGCATGCCATGTATCCCAGCATGGCACTGTATCCCAACATGCCACTGTATCCCAGCATGCCACTGTATTCCAGCATGCCACTGTATCCCAACATGGCACTGTATCCCAGCATGGCACTGATCCCAGCATGGCACTGTATCCCAGCATGCCACTGAGTTGGAAGAATGCATACTATTTGCAATTGCTTTTTTGGGGGAGGGGGCAAGAGGTGGAATGCAAAGCTGCTGCAACAGGTGGAGTTGCTGGGCTTTGATGGTGTTTGAGTAGCCGGAGTTGGCTAAGCAGTTTCTGAGGTGGTGTCCTTTAGTAGGATAGCGATTTTAACAAGGTTAGTTGTAACATGAAGCTTGTAAAGGAGTCACCCCATAATTGGGGAGCATTTATCTTCGTTGTTGGACGTAGAATAGCTCTGGTGGTATCCACTCTTCTGGTTCAAGGGGGAGGTCACTCAGGATCCTTGGTCGTGGGTAATTGTCCTTGTGAACGAAACGTCTGACTCTTTGTTGTAGGGTCATTCTTTGGGTTCGGTGGGGAGGTGTTTGATGACAAGTCGGTAGTGTTTATTGGTTGGGGGTTTCTCTATCAGGTACATAGAGTTCCTGCATGTCATATAGTTGTCTCTTCTTTAGTTTGTCTATCCAGACATTAATTGCAGCGTTTTCCCTGTTGTATATGCAGGTCTTCCATTCTGATTCTGTGTCTGAATCTGGTGCCAGTGATAAAGCGGAGAGCTTTGTTCTGGGCACGTTGACTGCAGCATGTTGGTTTTAGTTGTTAGTGATATGGTAGCAGGGGTATTCCAGCAAAGGTCTGATCATCATCTTAAAGAGGTGCTTCTTGATGTGGGAGGGGCTTCTTTGAATCTGAATAGTTGGCCGAGGCGGGCTTTGGCTAGGTTCACTTTTCTGGTGATGTGAGATGTGGAATGAAGCAATCTGTCGATCTCGTATCCCAGGATCTTGTTTGGATTTCTGATAGCGACACGTGAACCTCTTATAGAGATACCTACTTTGTCTTCTATGGTAGATGGGAAGCAGCCGATGGTTAGTTGTGATTCTCCATTTTTTCTCCCAGTTAGCTGTTCTTCGTAATTCCTCATTCATTTTCTCTATTACTCTCCTGTGTTTGGATGCACCTGATATGGGGGTGGATGACACTACATGGATAACATCGTCTGCAAATTGGGTGATGATGGTATCATTGTGTTCAGGTTGTGGGAGGTCATTTACATATACATATATTGAAGAGTATGGGGCTAAGGCATGAGCCTTGTGGTACTCCAGCTGTCGGGGTGAATGGTACTGCAGCTTTGCCATTAAAGTTGGGGATGATTCTTCTGCCTGTTAGGAAATTGAATATGAGCCTGAGAAAGGGCCAATTGTGGTCTGGTAGCTCGGCAAGTTTAAATATAAGACCATCGTGCCATAGGCTGTCGAAGGCTTTGTGAAAGTCCCTAGTTACAATTAGGGCCAGGTTTCCTTGTTTCCTCAGGCGATCCACCTCATCAATGATGATGTTGGCCCCTTGTTGTTCACAATTTACATAAACGACAGATGAGGGAATAAAGCGACATAAGCAAATTTGCTGATGACACCAAAATAGGCCGTCCAATTCATTCTAATGAGGACATTACAGCACACCAGGATGATTTGAATAGACTGATGCAGTGGTCAGAGAAGTGGCAGATGCAGTTTAATATAGACAAATGCAAGTTCTAAATGTTGGACAGGAAAATAACCATGCCACATATAAACTATATAATGTAGATCTTAATACTGTGTCTAATTTACCAGATCTTAATACTACTGATTCGAAAAGAATCTAGGAGTTCTGGTTAGCAGTAATCTGTGTTCGCAATAAAGCTAACAGAATCCTTGGCATCATATCAAGAAGTATAAATAATAGAAGTCCTCAGGTTGTTCTTCAACTCTATATATCTTTGGTTAGGCCTCATTTAGATTATGCGGCACAGTTCTGGTCACTGTATTACAGAATGGATATATATGCACTGGAAAACGTACAAAGGAGGATGACAAAGTTGATCCCATGTATCAGAAATCTTTCCTATGAGACTGAGGACCCTGAATCTGCACTCTCTAGAAAGGAATAGAATTGGGGGGATATGATTGAGGTGTATAAATGGAAAACATGAATAAATAAAGGGATGAAAATAGCTGCTAAAAATATCTAGCCCAGACAGGACTCGCACCAATGGCTTTAAGATTGAAAATTCAGATTCAGGAAGGATATAGGAAAGCACTGGTTTGGTAATAGAGTTGTGGATGAGTGGAAGAAACTCCCGAGTACCGTCATGGAAGCTAAGACGTTGTTTAGTTTTAAAACTAGGTTAGATAAATACATGAGTGGTGTGGGGTTCGACCTGACTAGCTTGTGCTACTAGGTCAGATGCCGTGCTCCTTCCTTAAGTGAATGTGACCTGACCTGACTAGGTTAGGACATTGGCTTAAGCCGGTAGGAGAATTGGACTTGCCTCCCATGGGCCAGTAGGCCTGCTGCAGTGTTCCTTCTTTCTATGAAGCCAAACACCCTCTATCCATGCAGTTAAACAGCCCCTAACCATGAGTTAACACCTCTACCCAAGCAACCCCCACACCCCCAACATATGCAGCCTCATACTCCCTACCCATGCAGTCTCACATAGCCCCCCCTCGCGCCATCTCATCACCTCATGATTAATTTGGGTTTCCCTTTGGGGGGGACCAAAACAGTAATATTAACCATGGCTCCCTAGGGAGGGGGCCCTCCTATAACAATCTAATTTACCAGCGGCCATTAATATCTCCGGTGTATCGCAACCATCTATCTGACGGCCCACATCAATATCCATGTGATGTCGCCGTCAGAGAAACTACTGGCTTAGGTACCTCTGATGAAGCGCCTATTCTCTTCTGATGTTTTTAAGCTCCTTCCATCATAAGTACCAGCAGTCTCTCGCAATTAATCTCTCTCTAACATCATCTTTAACTAGTTGGAGTCCACTTTAATCTGATGTCGACAAAGCCACAAAATTGTATCTGATGTATGTATGAGCAGAAACAGGAAGGACATGTTTCAAGGTTCTTAAACTAGCTGAGCAAATATCACAACAGGTGAATCAATGATGCTGCAAGATGATGACTTCTTCAGAGGTTATTTACCTACACACGCTCATCCACACACACACACATACACACACAAATCTTCACCCACAAAACCACATTATCCCCACAATCTCACCCACATATACAATCCAGGATTTACCTATATCTCAAATGTTGAAACAAAAAATTCAGCTGCGTATTTCTAACCACTGAGAGAGCTCTGCGCGGTCACTGCAAATAAAACTGAATACATGATAGAAACTCTTTTATCAGTAACCAGTAACTAACATACTTAGGTGTTAACACTCAGAGCCGTGCACTCAAGTCTACACACACACTCGGTCTACGAGCACACTCACGGCTGTTCCAGTTATAAATTTCATTCTTAGCCCTATATTAGGTAGACACTGGCTAACTTAACTAGATAATATAGTGGTCCTCGTCTCCAGCTACGCAATACCCACTGAGAGCCAACCCACTACCCATTACCCAACCTGCCCACCTGCAGCAAGGATATGCCTGAAGGCCCACCAGGAAGAGGGGAGATGTAGCTGCTAGTAACTAGTGGGTTGCCATCCCAGGTGATTTGACAACCCAAGTGGCCTACCCATTGGGGCCCGTTGTGCCTGTCCTCCTTCTAGGGAGGGTAGGTCCGTAGAGCAGATCCTTCCACTAATCTTCATCCTGGCAGAGCAAAGGGGCTGACTACCTGAGTAAAATGAGGCGCCCTGGGAATGAAATTCGCCCAGACTGTCTTATGTCATCCGGGGAAAGGGTTTAACTAGATACGGGATATGAGTCCCCTGTTGTAATACCTGCCACCCCCATCTTTCGACAAGAGGAGAGGGAAAATGGCTGGTTGTGTGGTTGTGGGGTAAAATGCAGTAACTATTATCGTGAAGGTCTAGATGTCTTGAGTCTTGAATCAGCTGTCACCATTACTGATGCCTTCTCAAACAATGCTACCAGAATAAGCTCTTTTCCCAATACAGTCCCCCTGATTAATCAATTGCACCCAGTCTCTGGAGCCCATTTGTTTTAAGGTTGAGAAAAGGAACCTAGGGTTGAGGGGAATTTTTGAGGGGAAAGCTGTGGCTGGGGGGTGTTTCACCCGGGGTTCCATCTGCTGTGTTGCCCTTTAACTGTCAGGTTACTAGCGTGTATATTTGAGGGGGACATGAACTTATTATTTTATTTATTAACAGTTTTAATGAAACCTAAATTATTAACAGTTTTTAATGAAACGCTAAACCAAAGATCATTCTACGCAAGGAGTGTAAATAATAAAAAAAGTTAAGGAGGAAAAAAGAAAATTATTTAATAGAAACTAAGGGGTTATTTTCTTTTTAAATAGGAAAAAAGAGATTGAAAATTATACAATAATTGAAAACCCTTTTGTTTAAGTTTAAAGATCAGCAGTATTTTTTTATTTAAGATTTCTAAAATTGTTAGTTAATTATTTTAAAAGACATTTTCCTTGTTTTTTTTTAATTTTTTTTTTTAACTTTTTATGATTAAGGTATCTGTAGACTTAACTGTTATAAAAAGGTTTAGGGTAATCACATTTTCATGTTAGTTTTTTTTGGTGGGGGGGTAGGAATACTCTGTTTTGGTTTTTTTTGGCTGTGCAATTGGTCTGCCCCACGCTCAGTGCTGAGCCGGGCCTGCACACCGCTCAGTGCTGAGCACTTGGGCCTGCCCCACGCCAGGTGAGCACTTGGGCCTGCACACACGCTCAGTGCTGAGCACTTGGGCCTGCCCCCGCTCAGTGCTGAGCACTTGGGCCTGCACGCTCAGTGCTGAGCACTTGGGCCTGCCCCACGTCAGTGCTGACATTTGGGGCCACACACGCTCAGTGCTGAGCACTTGGGTGCCCCACGCCAGTGCTGAGCACTTGGGCCCGCACACGCTCAGTGTGACACTTGGGCCTGCCCCACGCTCAGTGCTGAGCCGGGCCTGCACACCCCTCAGTGCTGAGCACTTGGGCCTCTCACACGCTCAGTGCTGAGCACTTGGGCCTGCAACGCTCAGTGCTGAGCACTTGGGCCTGCAATCGTGCTACACGGGGGTCTGCACACGCTCAGTGCTGAGATTGGGTCTGCACAAAAAAATCAGAGCTGTGTGCTTTTCTACACACATAAAGCACTGTTTAGTGTTTACACAATCCCGGGACTAGGGATAAGGTACACACAACACAGGATGTATACCATGCACAGGATGAATACTCCCCAACCCCAAATTTTTTAAAATTGAGTCTACACATGCACAAGAGTCACTACAGTTGGGTTTACACCTCAAAATAGACCAGTATTGTAGAGTATACTGACTAGCCTTGGAGCATGTGCCCCCAGCCAGGTGGGGAAAGCATAACATAAATTTGGCCAGAGGCAAGCTCTCACCAACTGGTTGTGTTACAAATGGAAGGTAATGAGCAGTCAGGGCCCCTAATGAAACTGCCAAACTTAAATAAAAAAAAAGGAAAAAGGAGGGAAAATACAAAAAACCCGGCATAAAAGAGAGGCTTACGTCGTCTAAGCTCCTCTTTCATGTGCGGGTTGTGTGTGTCCCCTTGACTGCCAGGTTGGCCCACTGGGGGGTATGTACAAGGGTGTGATGAACGCCGAATGTTGTACCGGTGCATACCATAATTGGGGTCTACATGGACATTATGTGTGCTTTAAACCCCTTCCTCAGTGGCGGACCAACATTTGGGGGGGCCCTAAAGCTTGAACTGTTATGGGCCCCCTTCGAAACTCCTCATGGGCCAAAATTTTCAGCATTGGCTGGGGGCCGGGGCCCCCGGGGATTGGGGTCCCGGAAGGGCTTCATTGACAGAGATCTGCCCCTGCTCGCCCCACCTGCAGCACACCTCCCAATTTTCCCCTTCAAGGATTAGAGCTCCCCTTCTTCTCGGATCAGATCTGATTAGCACTCATTTCACTCTCTGAATGACCCTTACAGGTTTAGCACTTCCCTGTGAATATAACTTTTGTGTTCCCTGGGGAATGAATGAACCATCCCCCGTACCAAGGACGGCCATCTCACGTACTATGGATATTGGGAAAGAGCCATCTACGTCCAGAACATGGAACGAACCATCTCACGTACCGGA
The DNA here is from genome assembly GCA_009830355.1 of Cherax destructor. NCBI lineage: Eukaryota > Metazoa > Arthropoda > Malacostraca > Decapoda > Parastacidae > Cherax > Cherax destructor. Next base: position 683 of record WNWK01018693.1, on the reverse strand, counting down.
TAATCAACGAACCATCTCCTACCAAGGATAATCGAACGAACCATCTCACGTACCACGGACACCAGAGAGTTTCACTCTCGGACCCGGGCCCTGGGGCCCGGTTCGTCTGGGCCTTGCCTGGTCAACCCAAACTGTTTCTGCAGGAGGCCCCCCCCGTCCCCAATCCATCCAAAACCCGGTTGATCTGGCACCTGGTGAATATATTTTTCCCGTTTCCTCTTGAAAGCTTCTACACTGGTTTCCCGCCGTGTTTCTGATATCTTCTGGTAAGATGCTGAATAGTCTGGGACCCCGGGTGTTGATACAGTGTTCCCTTACTGTCCCCACCGCACTCCTGCTCCTCCGGGGTTTTTTTGGTGGTTCACTGGCCCAAAGTGAGCCGTAAACGATCTCATTTGTTCCAGCTCTGATATTTCTCCTGCTTTTAACGGGCCGTCAGCACTGAGCAAATTCTAAACGAGGGAGCACTAGCGATTTTAAGAGTGTCACCATCGGCATTATTTTCCCTTCCCAAAAACTGGAACAAACCAAGGGCCTGGGAAAAAAAAGGACATTGAACAAACCGTCTAACGGAAGGGCACTTGTGATGAATTTCCCCCTTCAAAAGGGCACTGGAGCGGATTTTCCCGCAAGGAATAAATAAATCCCCTACGGTCGAGGACAAAGAAAGAACCTTCCCCCGT
>WNWK01018692.1:0-39371 GCA_009830355.1 Cherax destructor | reverse complement strand
ATCCCTGTGATTCATCTGAGTCTTCAACTTCAAACTGTGTCCCCTTGTTGCTGTGTCCCATCTCTGGAACATTCTGTCTCGTCAACCTTGTCAATTCCTCTCAGTATTTTATATGTCGTTATCATGTCCCCCCTATCTCTCCTGTCCTCCAGTGTCGTCAGGTCGATATCCCTTAACCTCTCATCGTAGGGCATACCCCTTAGCTATGGGACTAGTCTTGTTGCAAACCTTTGCACTTTCTCTAGCTTCTTTACGTGCTTGGCTAAATGTGGATTCCAAACTGGTGCTGCATACTCTAGTATGGGCCTAACGTACACAGTGTACAAGGTCCTGAACGATTCTTTATTAAGATGTCGGAATGCTGTTCTTAGGTTTGCTAGGCGCCCGTATGCTGCAGCAGTTGTTTGGTTGATGTGCGCCTCAGGAGATGTGCCTGGTGTTATACTCACCCCAAAATCTTTTTCCTTGATTGAGGTTTGTAGTCTCTGGCCCCCTAGACTGTACTCCGTCTGCGGTCTTGTTTGCCCTTCTCCAATCTTCATGACTTTGCACTTGGTGGGGTTGAACTCCAGGAGCCAATTGCTGGACCAGGCTTGCAGCCTGTCCAGATCCCTTTGTAGTTCTGCCTGGTCCTCGATCGATTGAATTCTTCTCATCAACTTCACATCATCTGCAAACAGGGACACTTTGGAGTGTATTCCTTCCGTCATGTCGTTCACAAATACCAGAAACATCACCGGTCCTATTACTGACCCCTGTGGAACCCCACTCGTCACCGGCGCCCACTCTGACACCTCACCACGTACCGTGACTCGCTGCTGTCTTCCTGACAGGTATTCCCTGATCCATTGTAGTGCCTTCCCTGTTATCCCTGCCTGGTCCTCCAGTTTCTGCACTAATCTCTTGTGTGGAACTGTGTCAAACGCCTTCTTACAGTCCAAGAATATGCAATCTACCCACCCCTCTCTCTCTTGTCTTACTGCTGTCACCCTGTCATAGAACTCCAGTAGGTTTGTGACACATGATTTCCCGTCCCTGAAACCGTGATGGCCGTCGTTGATAAGCTCATTCATTTTTAGGTGCTCCACCACTCTTCTGATAATCTTCTCCATGTGTGTGTGTGTGTGTGTGTACTCACATAGTTGTACTCACCTAGTTGTGGTTGCAGGGGTCGAGTCATAGCTCCTGACCCCGCCTCTTCACTGGCTACTACTGGGTCACTTTCCCTGCTCCATGAGCTTTATCATACCTCTTATTAAAGCTATGTATGGAGCTTGCCTCCACTACATCACTTCTTAAACTATTCCACTTCCCGACCACTCTGTGACTGAAGAAATACTTCCTAACATCTCTGTGATTCATCTGAGTCTTCAACTTCCAACTGTGTCCCCTTGTTTCTGTGTCCCATCTCTGAAACATTCTGTCTCTATCCACTTTGTCAATTCCCCTCAGTATCTTATATGTTGTTATCATGTCACCTCTATCCCTCCTGTCCTCCAGTGTAGTCAGTTCGATTTCCCTTAACCTCTCCTCGTAGGACATACCCCTTAGCTCTGGGACTAGTCTTGTTGCAAACCTTTGCACTTTCTCGAGCTTCTTCACGTGCTTGGCTAGGTGTGGGTTCCAAACTGGTGCTGCGTACTCCAGTATGGGCCTAACGTACACAGTGTACAGAGTCCTGAACGATTCTTTATTAAGATGTCGGAATGCTGTTCTTAGGTTTGCTAGGCGCCCATATGCTGCAGCAGTTATTTGGTTGATGTGCGCCTCAGGAGATGTACCTGGTGTTATACTCACCCCAAGGTCTTTTTCTTTGATTGAGGTTTGCAGTCTCTGGCCCCCTTGGCTGTACTCCGTCTGCGGTCTTCTTTGCCCTTCCCCAATCTTCATGACTTTGCACTTGGTGGGGTTGAACTCCAGGAGCCAATTGCTGGACCAGGCTTGCAGCCTGTCCAGATCCCTTTGTAGTTCTGCCTAGTCCTCGTCCGACTGAATTCTTCTCATCAGCTTCACATCATCTGCAAACAAGGACACTTCGGAGTCTATTCCTTCCGTCACTTCGTTCACAAATACCAGAAACAGCACTGGTCCCAAGACTGACCCCTGTGGAACCCCGCTCGTCACCGGCGCCCACTCTGACACCTCACCACGTACCGTGACTCGCTGCTGTCTTCCTGACAGGTATTCCCTGATCCATTGTAGTGCCTTCCCTGTTACCCCTGCCTGGTCCTCCAACTTTTGCAATAATCTCTTGTGTGGAACTGTGTCAAACGCCTTCTTACAGTCCAAGAATATGCAATCTACCCACCCCTCTCTCTCTTGTCTTATTGCTGTCACCCTGTCGTAGAACTCCAGTAGGTTTGTGACACAGGATTTCCCGTCCCTGAAACCGTGCTGGCCATCGTTGATAAGCTCATTCCTTTCTAGGTGCTCCACAACTCTTCTCCTGACTATCTTCTCCATGACCTTGCATGCTATACATGTCAGTGACACTGGTCTGTAGTTTAGTGCTACGTTCCTGTCTCCTTTTTTAAAAATTGGAACTACATTTACTGTCTTCCATACCTCGGGTAGTTGCCCTGTTTCGATAGACGTGTTGAAGATCATTGTTAGGGGTACACATAGCTCCTCTGCTCCCTCTCTCAGGACCCATGGAGAGATGTTATCCGGCCCCATCGCCTTTGAGGTATCTAGCTCGCTGTGTATGTGTCTGTGTGTGTGTGTGTACTCACCTAATTCACCTAATTGTGGTTGCAGGGGTCGAGACTCAGCTCCTGGCCCCGCCTCTTCGCTGTCTGCTACTGGGTCTCTGCTCTCCCTGCTCCATGAGCTTTATCATACCTTGTCTTAAAACTATGTATGGTTCCTGCCTCCACTAAATCTTTCTCTAGTCAATTCCACTTCCTGACTACTCTGTGGCTGAAGAAATGTTTCCTGACATCCCTTTGACTCATCTGAGTCTTCAGCTTCCAGTTGTGTCCCCTTGTTTCTGTGTTCCCTCTCTGAAACAACCTGTCACTATCTACCTTGTCAATTCCCGGCAGTATTTTGTATGTCGCTATCATGTTTCCTCTGACCCTTCTTTCCTCCAGTGTTGTTAGTCCTATTTCCCTCAATCTTTCTTCATAAGACAGACCCCTGAGTTGTGGAACTAACCTTGTCGCAAACCTTTGCACTTTCTCTAGTTTCTTGACGTGCTTGACCAGGTGTGGGTTCCAGATTGGTGCTGCGTTTTTTTTTTTTTTTTTTTTTGTGTGTGTGTGTGTGTGTGTGTGTGTGTGTGTGTGTGTGTGTGTGTATTTTAAACTTTCGTTGAATTTACACATGAACTTATACATCCGTCCCTGTATTGACAGAGATAAGATGAACTTCTCAGTGTGGTTACTGTGAGAGATGTACACCTCACGGTCGATGTACTCTGAGAGCTGTGTACTACAAAATTCTCTGTATATTTACAACGGGAGCTTCATATTTCTCGCAGTATACGTAATAGTTTAGAATTTCTTATTTAAAATATTAAAAAAGTTTTTACCATTACTTATTTTCAGTATGACATCTAATCTTATAACAATATATCATTTTGTATATCTGAGAATAGTTTTTTTCTCCCAAATTCTTAATAATTGAGATAGGAATAAATCCTGAAGGCTTTGTGATGATTGTTATTTAGATTAAGTGTACACTTGATTGAATTCCATCTGTGGCTTTCCATCGATGCTAATTGATTTTCAAGCTCGTTATGCTGGCTTTCCAATGAGGCAAACATTCTTTTCAATTTGACTAAGTTGCTTTTCAATGAGGCCAACATGAATTCTAGTGCTGCTAATTGGCTTTCAGAGAGCAGCCAACTAGCTTTCCTAATTGGTCAAATGGCTTTCCAGCGTGACTAACAGGTCTTCTCTCTTGTGTAACTGGCTATACAGCCCTTCGACACTTCAGTGCTCAAAGCTCGCTTCTAAGCGGTATCCATGGCACTAGAATCTTCTCAAGGTTTTAGGATATCCTCCTACTATACCAACCCCAACGATATAGAGCATTAACGATTTCACCACATCACATCATGCTGCATCTGCTAAGGAAGCCAGAGTGACATGTGTTCCAATAGATGGGACATAGCCAACACGAAGAAAAAAGATGCAAAGGAACATGACTCTGCTAACAATACTACATATGCAGCAATTTCTCGGAGACAGGCAGACACTCAGAAGATTCTGCAAGCTTCTCAAGAGCCTCTCTTCACCACTACTACACCAGTTTTGGTTTAAGCACCGAAGAAGATATCAATTCTTGCTAGAAGCTACTCTAAATACACATTTAAAGAAATCTGAAAGTCCCTTCAAAGAAACCTTAAATAGAAGTTTTTATGTGGACAATCTTCAAGGTACTGTGGATAAAGGGGAGGATTTGAAATCCTTAAACAGAGAAGCTAACAAGGATATGAAAGAAGCAAATATGCCTCTAAGGATGTGGAATACTAATTCAACTCAATTAAGGGAACTTATCAAAGAAGATTTCCCTGAAGCTGAAATTCCTGATTGCAACAACATGCTTGGACTTAATTGGAACACACAGGAAGACACTCTGAGTCTCAAAAAGATAAATAATAAATCAAGCAGTTCACTCACCAAACGTAGTTTATTGTCAGAGGTATCACAATGTTTTGATCCTCTAGGACTTGTCTTACCATTTACCATAAAAGGTAAAATGCTTGTGGAAGATACATGGAAGCTGAAAATAAGTTGAGATGAGACCTTGCCTCTAGAAATGAGTCAAGCATGGGATGAAATATCCAAGGAGTTTAAACAACTTCACCAAATGATATTCCCCATTCAAATAGGTCAAGAGGGAAACAAGTACACATTACATGTGTTCTGTGATGCGTCAGCCAGAGGTTATGGCGCTGTAGCTTACATGAGTAATGCTGAAGAAAGTACACTAATTACTTCAAAGGTCAGGGTTGCACCCTTGAAGGTCAGAACAGTACCACAATTGGAACTGACAGCACTCTATGTAGGTACAAAATTAGCTGTCTATCTCAACAAAGTACTTGATCATCTCACTATTGAAAAAAACTGTGATCTGGAGTGACAATGAAGCAGTTCTCCAGTGGTTAAGAAATAATAAGAGTAAGTTGGTCTATGTACAGAATAGAGTAGCAGAAATAAGAGAGATGCAGAGAGACTATGTCTTTCTCCACGTCTCTACACAAGATAACCCAGCTGACATGTTGTCACGTGGTGTCCCACTCAAGAACTTTGTGGATAATAAACTATGGCTCCACTAACCGAACTGGCTCTTTAATGAAAATAACTGGCCACAGCAAAAAGCTCATATTATACCAGAAGAAACACTCTGTTTGAACACAGCAGAAATAATATGTTTAAATACAGCAGACACCCCAGAAATAGTCATTGATGGATCTAAATACTCATCTTTGGGTAAACTCTTAAGAGTTACAGCTCTTGTCTTTAAATTCATTAAAGGGATAAAACCTAATTATGAATTACTTGAACACATTAAATACTGGGTAAAACAAATACAGAAAGATGTCTTCTCTACAGAGTATAAATTTCTGGAAACTCAGGATGAATCCCCAAAGAAACATAATATGATTAATTCTTTAGGACTTTATCTCGACTCAGAAAAAATTATAAGATGTCGAGGAAGAATTCATAATTCTTCAATGCCAAAGGAAACAATACATCCAATATTGATCCCTAAGAATCATTGGCTAACAAGACTGACTGTTAAAAATGCCCACAGTAACGTGTTACATAGTGGGGTAGCTGACACACTCTGTCACATAAGACAATCCTACTGGATACCTCAAGATCGATAAAGTGCGAAAAAACAAATAAGAGAGTGCATTACTTGTCGTCACTACGATATGTGAGTATGTCAGTATCCAGGTCCACCTCCATACCCTTCTGAACGAGTTTGTCATATCACTCTATTTGAGGTGACCAATAATTTTAACTAAAACAGTTGACAAAGTTCCAATCAATGTGTACATCTGTTTGTTGACTTGTGCTACGACTAGAGCAGTACATCTAGAAGTAGCCACTGATATGTCTGCTGAAACCTTTATCAAACTATTCAGAAGGTTTGCAGCAAGAAGGGCATGTCCCAGACTGATAATTTCAGACAATGCAAAGAACTTTGTTGCTGGTGCTGCTCATATAATCAAGTTTTCTGATCATCCAGAGGTACAAAAGAACCTGAATCAACGCAGTTGTCGTTGGAGATACATTCCTCCTAAAGCTTCATGGAAAGGCGGATTTTATTAAAGAATGATAGGCATCGTAAAACGTTGTTTAAGGAAGACTTCATCATCGGTGAATCGACTTACAAGATTTTCGCACAGTCGTAACTGAAATAGAAAATAGAGTCAACAACAGACCTCTAACATATGTTACCGATGATCTGGGCATTTTAGAAGTGTTGATTCCATCTCATTTACTCCATCGTAGAAGGCTCAAACCTGTTCCTGCGTAACTGATAAAGAAATCATAGAGGATCCTACTTACTTCGAACCAAGCAACTTAGACGTAAATTCAAACACTTTAATAAAGAGATTGAACGTTGGGAGAAAATTTGGCGTGAAGACTGTCTCACCTCACTGAGAGAACACTTCTATGGAGCTAGTGATCCTGAATCATATGTCCTTAAGACCTGGTGACATAGCGATTATTGACAATGATGGTCCGAGGTCCCAATGGCCCCTTGGAAAAATAGTGATCATACATCCTGATGCAAATGGAACCATCAGGACAGTTGATGTTTTGAGCAAAGGTGTAGTGAATAAGCGGACAATAGATAAACTATACACACACAACCCGCACATATAAAAGGGAGGAGCTTACGACGACGTTTCGGCCCGACTTGGACCATTTACAAAGTCACACTAACACACAGAGACGGAGGAAAGGGTATTTATAGGCAGGCAGACAGGGGAGGGTACAAGAGAGTGGGGTAATGATGGAGTAAGTAGTGGAAGTGGTAGTAGTAGTAATAGTAGTAGTGGAGACAGTCATAATCTAGGAAAGGAACACTGCAATGAGGCTAGCGGCCCGCAAGGGTGGGACGAGAACACAGAGGAAGGAAAGGCGAATAAAAGAAGGACAAATACAAGGCAAAAGAAAAGAAAGAAAGGAAAACCCATAGGAGAAAAAAGGAGAAGGGGGAAGAGATGAAAGGGGAAGGAATCAGGTTAAGTCACGGGTGTTCTGAAGTTTAGAGCATTTAACAATGTAATGAGAGAGGAAAGCATCAACAGAGACAAAGCCAGGGCTAAGATTCATACAGGGAAAGTTGAATCCTCCCTTATACACAACTTTCCCTGTATGAATCTTTGTCTCTGTTGATGCTTTCCTCTCTCATTACATTGTTAAATGCTCTAAACTTCAGAACACCCGTGACTTAACCTGATTCCTTCCCCTTTCATCTCTTCTCCCTTCTCCTTTTTTCTCCTATCCTGCCTTCCATCGTACTGAGGACTGAGATTATTTTTTCTAGGACAAGATTGATGGCATTGGGCCCAAGAAAAGCACAGAGGAGAGTGCTGTTGGCTAGATGAATGGCTCGTGCCCCTGGTAAAACAGCACTAATGTTCTGGATCATCTGTCGATTGGTAGAAACTATTTCACATTTGGTGGGGTGTAAAGATAGGCCCAGGCTCTCTCCCATGTCTTTAATTTTCCTGATGTCCTCTAAGAGAGATTCTGTAGTGCCAGCTAGGGTACCATCATCCAAGCACCACATATTGAGCTCACTGGAGAGCGCTTCTGTGACTTCCTTGATGACCAGACAGAATAGAAAGGGGGCGAGAGGGTCCCCCTGTTGCACACCCTCACACGAGTCAATTTCATGGTCCCCAAACAATAGTTTAGAAGTCACACTATAACACGATTCTATGAAGGGATAGAGGGAAGGGAAGTGTCTAGAAACGGCTTGGAGAGCAGCATCCCTTCTGACTGAGTTGAAAGCATTGGCAAAGCCCAGTTTGATCAAGGCTTTTTCATTGGACATGTTGTTGATGTATACTCGTGCTGCGTGGGCAGTTGCTTCACAGCCTTGTTGAACACCAAAACCTAGCTGAGTTGGTTTCAACATTGAGGCAGCCTCTTTACACGACACTAGCGGTGCTCCACAGGGGTCAGTGTTGGGCCCCTTGTTGTTCACGATTTACACAAAAGACATAGATAAGAGAATAAATAGCTACATAAGCAAATTTGCTGATGACACCAAAATAGGCAGTCCAATTCATTCTAATGAGGACATTAGAGCACTCTAAGATTATTTGAATGGACTGATGCAGTGGTCGGAGAAGTGGCAGATGCAGTTTATTATAGACAAATGCAAAGTTCTAAATGTTGGACAGGAAAATAACCATGCCACACACACAACCCGCACATAGAAGAGAGGAGCTTACGACGACGTTTCGGTCCGACTTGGACCATTTACAAAAGAACAGGTAGAAGGGTTGTGTGTGTATTGTTTAAGTCACGGTATTGTGCTTTTTTTTTTGTTATTTAACCATGCAACATATTAACTAAATAATGTATTTCTTAATTTTACTGATTGCGAAAAAGATTTACGAACCCTTGGCTTCATATCAAGAAGTATAAATAATAGAAGTCCTCAGGTTGTTCTTCAACTCTTTATATCCTTTATGCTGCACAGTTTTGGTCACCGTATTACACAATGGATATAAATGTTCGGGAAAACGTACAGAGGAGGATGACAAAGTTGATCCCATGCATCAGAAATCTTCCCTATGAGGATAGACTGAGGGCCCTGAATCTGCACTCTCTAGAAAGCCGTAGAATTAGGCGGGATATGATTGAGGTTTATAAATGGAAAACAGGAATGAATAAAAAGCATGTAAATAGCGTGCTAAAAAAAAATCTTGCCTAGATAGGACTCGCAGCAATGGTTTTAAGTTGGAAAAATTCAGATTCAGGAAGGATATAGGAAAGCACTGGTTTAGTAATAGAGGGGTTGGATAAGTGGAACAAACTCCCAAGTACCGTCATAGAGGCTAAGACGTTGTGTAGTTTTAAAAATAGGTTAGATAAATACATAAGTGGGTGTGGGTGGGTCTGAGTTTGACCTGACTAGCTTGTGCTACTAGGTAAGATGCCTGGCTCCTTCCTTAAGTGAACATGACCTGACCTGACTAGGTTAAGACATTGGCTTAAAATGATAGGAGAATTGGACCTCCCCTGCTTGGACCAGCAGGACTGCTGCAGTGTTCCTTCTTTCTTATGTTCTTACGTTTATATATATATATATATATATATATATATATATATATATATATATATATATATATATATATATATATATATATATATATATATATATAATATGCAAAAAGATCACAGTAAACAGGTGATATCAAAATATGCAAGACAACCACTATGAAAAATATAAGAATTCCAAGCGCTTATTGATATTTTGAGCCCAATTGTTGGAAAAATTTCTAATTTTATTGTTAAAAACAACTTAGATTTAGTTGATAAATTAAGCACCTTGACTGATTTAAATGATTTCAATATGGTTAGTTTTGATGTTACCTCCTTGTTTACAAAAGTTCCAGTTGATGATTTACTAAAGTTCTTATCTGAAGAACTGGTTAATTACGATTTACCATTGCCAGTTCCTACTATCATTAAACTTATTAAACTTTGTATTGTTGATGCAAAATTTGTATTTAATGATGAGTTTTACACTCAGAAGTTTGGTATGGTAATGGGAAATCCTCTTTCACCTGTTCTTAGTAATTTATATATGGAATTTTTCGAAACAAGATTGCTTAACACAATCCTTCCCAATAGAGCTAAGTGGTATAGATATGTTGATGATATTTTGTGCCTTATACCTAAGAATGTAGACATAAACCATTTCCTTGTTAAATTAAATAGCTTAGCTCATTCTATAAATTTTACTGTTGAATTTGAAGTAAATAACTCATTGCCCTTCCTAGATGTTTTTATTATTAAGGGTAACACTGACTTTAAATTTAAAATTTACAGAAAAACCTACAAATAATTGTTCGTATGTACACTATTACTCTTCACATCAAGATAGAGTTAAAGTGTCGGTTTTCTCTTCTATGTTTTTGAGAGCTTTACGTATTTGTAGTCCAGAGTTCATAGATGAAGAAATCTCTAAAATTTATGAAATAGCTAATGATTTAAAATATCCAAGAAACATAACTGATAAATCTTTTAAAATTGCTAGAAATACTTTTATAATCCAAAAGGGACAACCAACCTTATTCAACCAAAAATATGTTGGTTCTCCTTACCATGAAAACTTGGTTGATATGCCTTCCTTTCTTAAGAATTTTAATATCAAAGTGGTATTTAAAAATCTTGATACAGTAAAAAGACTTTTGATAAAAATTCCCCCCAAAATGCTGACGGATGTGTCTATAAGATTCCCTGTAAAATTTGCGATAAAGTTTATTATGGTCAAACTGGTAAAAGTCTTGAACTAAGATTAAAACAACATAAATATAGCATTAGAACTGGACAAGATTCTAATGCTCTATTTATTCATGTGAGAGACTTTAACCATCCAATTGATTTTCAAAATGCTGAGAAGGTTGTATCAAGCAAGTCCATGGTTGAGAGGAATATAATAGAATCATGTTTCATTAAATGCAGTTTTGAAAATAATATGAATATTTCTTTTGGTTTATATAAATTGGATTCATTTATAATTAATAAAATTTGGGAAGCATTTAATGATAAATTAGACTAATCTTAATTCTTGGGAAGAGTTTCAGGTCCTTTCTTATGTTCCTCTTCACAGAGTCGTGCGATGTTACGCTACTGTGAGGTGTTGTCTTTGTTAGTGTAATGTGACTGTGAGGTGTATTCTGCCCCTTTATAAGCCTTCTTGTCATGTTTCCTTTTATAGTTCCTTGATAATGTGAGTAGTCACGAAAGCGCTTGGAATTCTTCTATTTTTTCATAGTGGTTGTCTTGCATATATATATATATATATATATATATATATATATATATATATAAACCGGCAGGGGCAGAGAGAGAGAGAGAGAGATACTGTAGAGCCTGGCAATTTTATCCAGGCGGGGTTGTGGCCAGACCGCCCCATTACACTCGCACAATGGTATCGTGTCTCACAGTGAAACAAATCAATGTGTCAGGCTCTCCCATTCCAAGACACAGGGCTATCTCCGGTTTGCTTCTCTGGTCCTTACTACCCCTCCTCCCACACCCCGACCTACAGACACACACATACACATACACACACACACACAAACACACTGACACACACACACACACACACACACACACACACACACACAGGATATATGACTCGACCCCTGCAACCACAACTAGATGAGTACACACACACACACATACACACACACACACACACACACACACACACACAAACACACACATTTCGAAGTGTTTCGTTACACACACACATACACACATACATACAACAGGCCTAGTGTCTAATTGACATGTGCCTAGGACAAAATGGTAACTAACACACACACACACACACACACAAACACACACATTTCGAAGTGTTTCGTTACACACACACATACACACATACATACAACAGGCCTAGTGTCTAATTGACATGTGCCTAGGACAAAATGGTAACTAACACACACACACACACACACACAAACACACACATTTCGAAGTGTTTCGTTACACACACACATACACACATACATACAACAGGCCTAGTGTCTAATCGACATGTGCCTAGGACAAAATGGTAACTAACTAACAAACACACACTCACAGGAGCTGTGAATCGACCCCTGCAACTACAACTAGGTGAGTACACACACACACACACAGTAAGTGTAATAGAGAATGGAAAAAGTACAGAAGACAAAGGACCCAGGAAAATAAAGAGATTAGCCGAAGAGCCAGAAACGAATATGCACACGTACGAAGGGAGGCTCAGCGACAATATGAAAATGACATAGCATCAAAAGTCAAGTCTGACCTGAAGCTGTTGTATAGCCACATCAGGAGGAAAACAACAGTCAAGGACCAGGTAATCAGGCTGAGAAAGGAAGGTGGGGAGTTCACAATAAACGACCAAGAGGTATGTGAGGAGATCAACATGAGATTTAAAGAAGTATTTACACAGGAGACAGGAAGGACTCCAGGAATTCAGAATAGGGAAGTATACCAACAAGTGCTGGATGAAATACACACAACCGAGGAGGAGGTGAAGAAGCTGCTATGTGAACTCGATACCTCAAAAGCGGTGGGACCGGACAACATTTCTCCGTGGGTCCTTAAAGAGGGAGCAGAGATGTTGTGTGTGCCACTAACACAAATCTTCAACACATCCATTGAAACTGGGCAACTACCTGAGACGTGGAAGATGACAAATGTAGTCCCAATTTTTAAGAAAGGAGACAGACACGAGGCATTAAACTACAGACCTGTGTCACTGACGTGTATAGTATGCAAAGTCATGGAGAAGATCATCAGGAGGAGAGTGGTGGAGCACCTAGAAAGACACAAGCTTATAAACGACAACCAGCACGGTTTCATGGAAGGAAAATCCTGTGTCACAAACCTACTGGAGTTTTATGACAAGGTAACAGAAGTAAGACACGAGAGAGAGGGGTGGATAGACTGCATTTTTGGACTGCAAGAAGGCGTTCGACACAGTTCCTCACAAGAGGTTAATGCAAAAGCTAGAGGATCAGGCACACGTAACAGGAAAAGCACTGCAATGGATCAGAGAATATCTGACAGGGAGGCAACAACGAGTCATGGTACGTGACGAGATGTCAGAGTGGGCACCTGTGACGAGTGGAGTTTCACAAGGGTCAGTCCTAGGACCTGTACTGTTTTTGGTATATGTGAATGACATAACGGAAGGGATAGACTCAGAAGTGTCCCTGTTTGCAGATGATGTGAAGTTAATGAGAAGAATCAAATCAGTCGAGGATCAGGCAGGACTACAAAGAGACCTGGCCAGGCTGCAAGCCTGGTCCAGTAACTGGCTCCTTGAATTTAACCCTGCCAAATGTAAAGTCATGAATATCGGGGAAGGGCAAAGAAGACCGCAGACAGAGTATAGTCTAGGTGGCCAAAGACTGCAAACCTCACTCAAAAAAAAGATCTTGGGGTGAGTATAATACGAGCACATCTCCTGAGGCACACATCAATCAGATAACTGCTGCAGCATACGGGCGGCTGGCAAACCTAAGAATAGCGTTCCAATACTCACTAAGGAATCATTCAAGACTCTGTATACCATATACGTCAGGCCCATACTGGAGTATGCAGCACCAGTTTGGAACCCACACCTGGTCAAGCACGTCAAGAAATTAGAGAAAGTGCAAAGGTTTGCAACAAGACTAGTCCCAAAGCTAAGGGGATTGTCCTACGAAGAAAGGTTAAGGGAAATCGGCCTGACGACACTAGAGGACAGGAGGGTTAGGGGAGACATGATAACGACATATAAAATACTGCGAGGAATAGATAAGGTGGACAGAGACAAGATGTTCCAGAGAGGGGACACAGAAACAAGGGGTCACAATTGGAAGTTGAAGACTCCTATGAGTCAAAGGGATGTTAGGAAGTATTTCTTCAGTCATAGAGTTGTCAGGAAGTGGAATAGCCTAGAAAGTGACGTAGTGGAGGCAGGAACCATATCTAGTTTTAATACTAGGTTTGATAAAGCTCATGGAGCAGGGAGAGAGAGGACCTAGTAGCAATCAGTGAAGAGGCGGGGCCAGGAGCTATGAATCGACCCCTGCATGCACAAATAGGTGAGTACAAACAGGTGAGTACAGCCCCGGTGGTCTGGTTGTAAAGTTCTCGCTTCACGCACGGAGGGCCCGGGTTCTATTCCCGGCGGGGCGGAAACATTTCGAAGTGATTCCTTACACACACACACACACACACACACACACACACATACATACATACAACAGGCCGCCTAGTGTCTAATCGACATGTGCCTAGGACAAAATGGTAACTAACTAACACACACACACATGTCGGAAGGATCCTTAAGTGGAGTATAGGTGGTAAATGATAATAACTGAGAGGGTAAACTGATATATTGAGAATAGGTGGTAGGAAGCCCAACCTGCAGTCTTGTGTTATCTGTCTGAGGGTACGTGTCTAAGTACTCACTCACTGCAGGGATTTAAGCAATTCAAATTCTACTGACCTCACAGTATTTGAAGTCCGTGGCATTACATCATTATATCTAACGTATGTGAAATATGATCACACACACACACACACACACAAACATGTCCAATGAGGAGAGGTTTTAAGGGGCCAGTAATGTACCGGACGACAATGGATTACAGAAGAAAGAGTGGGGACATGATGACGACATAAAATATTGAGAGGAATAATAATAATAGTTTTAGTTACTACACGTACATGTACAAAGTATACAGGTCTAGATGAGATCAATAACATACTACTGTATAGAAAGCCGCTTGTTATGCTGAGCATTTCGGGCAAATTAGGTCAGTTTTGTCACCAGTCGACTAACACCCGGGTGAACTGGGACAGGGACAGAGGGTGTTTTATGGAGACATGTCCCTAATGTTTTTCAGCTGAACCAGAGGAGATTCGAACCCTGGACCTCAGTGTGTGAGGTGAGTGCGCTAGCTACGGGACAAGGTGGACAGAGACAGGATGGGACACAACAACAAGGGGTCACAATTGGACGTTGAAGACTCGGATGAGTCACAGGGATGATAGAAAGTATTTCTTCAGTTATAGAGTTATGAGGAAGTGGAATAGTCTATCATGCATGAGCAGCCACATGTCTATAACGCAACCAACAAAACAAAATACAGACTCTTGGATGTCACTCTCGCCCGGCTCTGGCTGGGCGATAGTGTAGAGACCAAACTAAATATAAACTTTGACAGATGGCCAATGGTCATATCTTGCATCATTATGTACTGGAATACTATGAAATTAATGAATTCAGTCAACTCATTCGGATATGTTGAAGAAATGTCAAAGTATTTTATCCGAAATGGTGTATTACAAACAATTCTAGAAAAATACCCTGACTTTGCTCACTGTAAATAAAGCTTTACCACATTTTTGTGGCGTGTGTTTGACCTAGTTCATGCCTGCATAAATAACCCATTACGACTGTGACCAGATATAAACATGTTTATAGTTCATTACCACTGTACTGTAACTTGTTCAGCTGTCAAAACTTTGCGGTCTAGTACCTGGACCTATTATGTACCTCCGGAATCGTTTGGCTACCACTCTGAGGATGCTTAAGGGGTATATAATGAAGATATGATACTAAAAAACTACCGAGTATGAGCGGGTAGGCCTGCTGCAGTGTTTCTACTTTATTATGTTCCTTAAAATTGGGGCTACATTTGCTGTCTTCCAAACCTCTGGTAGTTCCCCTGTTTCGAAAGATGTGTTGAAGATTGTTGTTAGTGGCACACACAGTGCCTTTGATATCTGTCATAATGCATGGATATATATTATCCTGGTCCACTGCTTTCCAGGTGTCTATTTTGTGAGTACTCACCAATTTGTTGTTGCAGGGGTAGAGTCACAGCTCCTGGCCCGGCCTCTTCCCTGTGTGTGCATGTGTACTAACCTAGTTGTACTCACCTAGTTTTGGTTGCAAGGGTCGAGTCATAGCTCCTGACCCCGCCTTTTTACTGGTCGTTACTATTTCACTCTCTCTTCTCTATGAGCTTCATCATACATCATCTTAAAGCTATGTATGGATCCTGCATCCACTACATCTCTTCCCAGCCTATTCCACTTCCTGACAACTCTGTGACTGAAGAAATACTTTCTAACATCCCTGTGACTCATCTGACTCTTCAGCTTTCAATTGTGACCCCCTGTTGTTGTGTCCCATCGGTGGAACATTTTCTCTCTCTCCACCTTGTCGATTCCTCTCAGTATTTTATATGTCGTTATCATATTCCCCGTATCTCTCTTTTACTCCAGTGTCATCAGGTCGATTTCCCTTAACCTCTCCTCGTAGGACATGTCCCTTACCGCCAGGACAAATCTCGCTGCAAACCTTTGCACTTTCTCTAATTTTCTTACATGCTTCACTAGATGTGGGTTCCAAACTGGTGCTGCATACTCCAATATGTGCTTGACTTATACGGTGTACAGGCTCCTGAACGATTCCATATTGAGATGTTAGAATGATATTCTTAGGTTTGCTGGTCGCCCATATGCTGCAGCAGTTATTTGGTTGATGTGCAATTCAGAAGTGCTTGGTATTATACTTGCCCCAAGATCCTTTTCCTTGAGTGAGGTTTGCAGTCTCTGGCCCCCTAAACTGTACTCCGTCTGCGGTTTTCTTTAACCTTCTAAATCTTCATGACTTTGCACTTGGTAGGATTGAACTCCAGGTGACCCATCTGTCCAGATCCCTTTGTAGTCCTGCCTGGTCCTCATCCGATTGAATTCTCCTTATTAACTTTACATCGTGTGCAAACTATTCCTTCTATCCTGTCATTCATATATACCATGAACAGCACCGATCCTAGGGCTGACCCCTGTGGAACCCCGCTTGTCACGGACGCCCACTCTGACACTTCATCACGTACAAAGACTAGCTGTTGCCTTCCTGTCAGGTATTCTCTGATCCATTGCAGTGCCTTCCCTGTTATACCTGCCTAGTCCACGAGCTTTCACAATAATATCTTGTGTGGAACTGTGTCAAAAACCTTCTTACTGTCCAAGAAAACGCAATCTACAAACCCCTCTCTCTCTCTTGTCTTATTGCTGTCACCCTGTCATAGAAATCCAGTAGGTTTGTGACACAGGATTTCCCTTCCCGGAAAACTTGCTGGTTGTCATTGATAAGCTCATTCCTTTCTAGGTGCTCCACCACTCTTCACCTGATAATCTTTTCCATAACTTTGAATACTATACATGTCTGTGACACTGGTCTCTAGTTTAATGCTTTGTGTCTGTCTCTTGCTTTTAAAATTAAGACTACATTTGCTGTCTTCCATGCCTCAGGTAGTCGCTCTGTTTCGATTGATGTGTTGAATATTGCTGTGAGTGGTACACAGAGCACCTCTTCTCCAGCTCTCAGGGCCCATGGAGAGATGTTATCCGCCCCATCGCCTTTGAGGCATCTAGCTCACCTAGCAGCCTCTTCACCTCCTTCTCGGTTGTATGGTGTACCCCACCTCTCCCGCTTTCTAGAGTCCCTTTTGTCTCCTCTGTGAATTCTACTTTGAATCTCTTGTTGAGCTCCTCACATGCTTTTCGGCCAAAAATTGTGATCTCCCCTCTATCCTTCTTCAGCCTGATTACCTGGTCCTTGACTGTTGCTTTCATCCTGATGTGGCTGTACAACAGCTTCGGGTCAGATTTGGCTTTTACTGCTTTGTCATTTTCGTATTGTAGTTCGGTCCTCCTCCTCACCTGAGCATATTCATTTATGGCTCTACGTCTGCTCTACTTATTCTCCAGGGTTCTTTGCCTTCTATACACCTTCTATTCTCTAGCACACTTGGTTTTGGCCTCTCTACATCTTTGGGTGAATCAAGGGATCGTCCTAGCCTTCTCGTAATTTCTGTTACCCTTGGGTACAAACCTCCCCTCTGCTTGCCTGCATATTGTTGTCCCATATTCCATCATTTCGTCTACTGATCTCCCTGCCAGTTCTCTGTCCCACTGAACCTCATGCAAGAAATTTCTAATGCCTGTATAGTTCCCTCTCTTGTAGTCTTGCTTTATTTGTCCTGCCCTTCCTGCTTCCCTCTCCTCTTATAACTCTACTATGTATTTTAAGCTCATAACCACATGGTCACTGGCCCCGAGGGGTCTTTCATATGCGATGTCCTCAATATCTGCACTCTCAAAATAAATACTAGATCCAGTCTTCCTGGTTTGTCCTATCCTCTGTCTCTTGTTGTGTCCCTTACGTATTGGTACATGAGGTTTTCCAGTACCACTTGCATCATCGTAGCCCTCCACATTTCTGGGCACCTATGTGGCTCTAGGTTTTCCCAGTCAATTTCTTTGTAATTGAAGTCACTCACAATCAGTTTCTTTGCCCGTTTCGCATGAGCCCTTCTGGCCACTTCAGCCAGTGTGTCGACTATCGCTCAGTAACTCTCATCATATTCTTGTCTTTGCCTCCTGCTATTTTGTCATGGGTTATGCATCACTGCAATTACCTCCTTGATACCTTCCGACTAAAGTGTTCCTATTATGTAGTCTCTTGCTTCACCTCTGTCTCCTCTGTCCAGCTCCTCAAAATCCCATTGGTTTTTGATGAGGAGTGCCACTCCCCCTCCCCCTCTGTCCTGTGAGCTTGGTTTCTGTGAGACCTATGATGTCTTGTGATGCCTCTATTATTCTTTCATGCCACTCCTCCCACTTGTTCGTTATTCAATCAGCGTTGGTGTACCATACCTTCAGTTTCCTCTCCAACACTGTGTTCTGGTTGGGGGAGTGGGGTACCTGGCAGGGTGTTCTGAGATTCTACTGCATAATGTGGGGGAGGGGGGGGTTGTGAGTGTAGATTGTGGTTTGTATTGGGATAGTGTGTTTGGCTGTGGGGTTCTGAGGGTAGTTCTTTGTGTTTGCAAATGTTGCTCTGCCCTGCTCTGCTTGTCCTCTGCCACCTCTATCCTTGTCTTTCTTTGTAGCCCCTTTCGTTTTTCTGTCCTCTCCCTCAGTTGCTGTCGTTTTGTTCTTGTTCTGTCACAGTCTAGAAACACCCTCGTGTATATTGATGTTTCCATCAGCCGTGGTTTCTCTTGCAGGATTCTGATCCTCACCATTTCGGTCTTGAAAATCGTTTGACTGACCGATTTCGTCCCTTATATTACCTCTCTATTCACTGAAATTTATAATCTCAATCATGTCCTCCTCGCCTATTTCTTTGATGATGTTTTCAATCTCCTCCTTTTTTTTGTCGTTTTTCATTGTGTGCTCCCTTCACTCTCCTGAAACCCGTGAAGAAAGACTGATCTTGCCCTACCCCTCCTCTGATTGCCCTTTCCTTCGTGTCTCTGAGTCTCATTGGTACTTAGCCATTGTCTCCTTTATTTTTTCCTGTAACTCTTGGTGATCTAGTTGTGCCTCTGCATGGGTCCTGTCATCTTCTCTATCTGCTCATCACTCAATTTCTGATGTCCCTACACCCAAGAGCTTGCCCGATTCATTCCTCAGCCCTGCTTGGTGGACTGATAGGGCCTTAACATAAGTCTTGCCTCCTTCCTTTCCATTGGGTCCCTCATTAAATAGGGGTGTACCTACTACCTGTCTCTTCTGGGCACTAACCCTGTAATTCGCTTCAGCATGGTTACCTCATCTTGTAGGTCCCGTATCTTGGCTGCTGTGGCTTCTGCTCACGACTCTCATTTCTTCTTCTACTCTGCCTCCATCCTCTATTCCATTTTTTTGCAGAAAGTTCATTTAGTGTGCTTTCTCACTCTTGTTCAATCCTTTTACATTGCTCTTAAATCCATTTTCCTTTCTAGGCCCGTCTTCCTCTGAGGCCCCATTTTTATTTATTGTTTTTATTTTTCATGGGATAGATTTCGTTGTGTTTTGTTTGTGGTGCATGTGTTATTTGTTCGTTTGTCTGTTTGTGTTTGTATGTGTGTGTGTGTGTGTGTGTGTGTGTGTGTGTGTGTGTGTGTGTACTTACCTATATGTACTCACCTATATGTGGTTGCAGGGGTCGATTCATAGCTTCTGGCCCCGCCTCTTCACTGGTCGATACTAATTCACTCTCTCCCTGCTCCATAAGCTTTATCCTACCTCTTCTTAAAGCTATGTATGGAACTTGCTTCCACTATTTCACTCTCCAGATTATTCCACTTCTTTACAACTCTAAGGCTAAAGAAATACTTCCTAACATCCCTATGACTCATCTGGGTTTTCTGCTTCCAATTGTGGCCCCTTGTTCCTGTATCCCATCTCTGAAACATTCGAGCCCTGTCCACCTTGTCAATTCCTCTTAGTATTTTATACGTTGTTATCATGTCTTCCCTGTCCCTCCTGTCCTCTAGTGTCATCAGGTTGAGTTCCCTTAACCTCTCCTCATAAGACATACTTCTCAGTTCCGGGACTAAACGTGTTGCAAATTTTTGCACTTTCTCCAATTTCGTGACGTATTTGACTAGGTGAGGGTTCCATACTGGTGCTGCATACTCCAGTATAGGCCTGACATACACGGTGTACAATGTAATGAATGACTCCTTACTCAGATGTCTAAATGCTAATCTCAGGTTTGCCAATCGTCCATATGCTGCAGCAGTTATTTGATTGACGTGTGCCTCTGGAGACATGTTCGTTATAATGCTTACTCCAAGATCCTGTTCTTTAAGTGACGTTTGCAGCCTTTGATTCCCTAACCCGTATGCCGTCTGCGGTCTTCTGTGTCCATCCCCAATCTTCATGACCTTACACTTACTGGGGTTAAACTCCAGGAGCCATTTGTTTGACCAGACTTGTGGTCTGTCCAGATCCCCTTGTAATCTTAACTGATCCTCGTCCGCTTGTATTCTCCTCATCAGTTTCACATCATCAGCGAACAGTGACACTTCTGAATCTATTCCTTCCATCATGTCATTCACATATATAAGAAACAGCACCGAACCTAGGACTGACCCTTGTGGAACCCCACTCGACACATGCGCCCACAAATGACACTTCATCACGTACCAACACTCGTTGTTTCCTTCCTGTTAGGTATTCCCTGATCCATTGCAGTACTTTCCCTATTATTACTGCCTGCTCCTCTAATTTTGTGTGTGTGTGTGTGTTACTGTGTGTGTGTGTGTGTGTGTGTGTGTGTGTGTGTGTGTTTGTGTGTGTGTGTTTGTGTGTGTGTGAGTGTGTGTGTGTGTGTGTGTGTGTACTCACCTAATTGTACTCACCTAATTGTGGTTGCAGAAGTCGAGACTCAGCTCCTGGCCCCACCTCTTAAATGATCGCTACTGGGTCCTCTCCCTGCTCCATGAGCTATATCATACCTTATCTTAAAACTATAAGAACACAAGAACATAAGAATGGAGGAACACTGAAGAAGGCCTACTGGCTCATACAAGGCAAGTCCTTATCAAAACCACCACTACCTAAGAATTTACTCCCGTACTCACGACACCAATCAAACCCAGCCAATCTCACTCATATATTTGTCCAATCTCTTTTTAAAGCCACCCAAGGTCCTAGCCTCAATCACCCTATTCGGAAGATTGTTCCACGCATCTACAACTCTGTTCGAAAACCAGTACTTGCCTATCTCCTTTCTAAATCTAAATTTATTCAATTTAAATACGTTTTTTCGGGTTCTTACTTGGTTCGGTGTCCTCAGTATTTTATTAATATCTCCTTTGTTTATACCCATCATGGTTCCTGCCTCCACTACATCACTTGCTAGACTATTCCAATTCCTGACTACTCCATGACTGAATAAATTCTTCCTAACATCCCTTTGACTCATCTGAGTCTTCAACTTCTTTCTGTGTCCCCTCTCTGGAGCATCCTCTGTCCACCTTGTGTGTGTGTGTTAGTCACCATTTTGTCCTAGGCACATGTCGATTAGACATTAGGCCTGTTGTATGTGTGTGTGTGTGTGTGTAAGGAAACACTTCGAAATGTTTGCGCCCCGCCGGGAATTGAACCCGGGCCCTCCGTGCGTGAAGCGAGAGCTTTAGCCACCAGGCCACCGGGGATGTGTACTCACCTAATTGTACTCACCTAATTGTGGTTGCAGGGGTCGAAACTCAGCTCCTGGCCCCGCCTCTTCGTTGTCTACTACTGGGTCTCTGCTCTCCCTGCTCCATGAGCTTTATCATACCTTGTCTTAAAACTATGTATGGTTCCCGCCTCCACTATATCGTTCGCTAGACTATTCCACTTCCTGACTACTCTATAGCTGAAGAAATGCTTCCTAACATACCTTTGACTCATCTGAGTCTTCAGCTTCCAGTTGTGCCCCCTTGTGTCTGTGTTCCCTTTCTGGAACATCCTGTCACTGTCTACCTTGTCGATTCCCTGTAGTATTTTGTATGTCGTTATCATGTCTCCTCTGACCCTTCTTTCCTCCAGTGTTGTTAGTCATATTTCCCTCAACCTTTCTTCATAGGACAGACCTCTGAGTTGTGGAACTAACCTTGTCGCAAACCTTTGCACTTTCTCTAGTGTCTTGACGTGCTTGACAAGATGTGGGTTCCAGACTGGTGCTGCATACTCTAGTATAGGCCTGATGTACACGGTGTACAGTGTCTTGAACGATTCCTTGTTAAAGTAACGGAACGCTCAACTTAGGTTTGCCAGTCGCCCATATGCTGCCGCAATTATCTGGTTGATGTGTGCCTCCGGAGACGTGCTTGGAGTTATACTCACCCAAAGGTCTTTCTCCTTTGACGAGGTCTGCAGCCTTTGTCCACCTAGCCTGTACTCTGTCAGCGGTCTTCTTTGCCCTTCTCCGATCTTCATGACTTTGCATTTGGTGGGGTTAAATTCGAGAAGCCAGTTGCTAGACCAGATGTCAAGCTTGTCCAGGTCTGTTTGAAGTCCTGCTTGGTCCTCTTCCTATGTGATTCTCCTCATTATTTTCACATCATCTACGAACAGAGACACTTCTGAGTCTATCCCTCCGTCATGTCATTTACATATACCAAGAATAGCACTGGTTCTAGGACTGACCCCTGCGGTACACCGCTCGTCACAGGCGCCCACTGTGATACTTCATCACGCACCATGACCCGTTGTTGCCTCCCTGTGAGGTGTGTGTACTCACCTAATTGTGGTTGCAGGGGTCGAGACTCAGCTCCTGGCCCCGCCTCTTCGCTGTCCGCTACTGGGTCTCTGCTCTCCCTGCTCCATGAGCTTTATCATACCTCGTCTTAAAACTATGTATGGTTCCTGCCTCCACTATATCTTTCTCTAGACTATTCCACTTCCTGACTACTCTGTGGCTGAAGAAATGCTTCCTAACATCCCTTTGACTCATCTGAGTCTTCAGCTTCCAGTTGTGTCCCCTTGTTTCTGTGTTCCCTCTCTGGAACATCCTGTCCCTGTCTACCTTGTCGATTCCCCGCAGTATTTTGTATGTCGTTATCATGTCTCCTCTGACCCTTCTTTCCTCCAGTGTTGTTAGTCCTATTTCCCTCATCCTTTATTCATAGGACAGACCCTTGAGTTGTGGAACTAGCCTTGTCGCAAACCTTTGCACTTTCTCTAGTTTCTTTACGTGCATGACCAGGTGTGGGTTCCAGACTGGTGCTGCATATTCTAGTATGGGCCTGACGTACACGGTGTACAGTGTCTTGAACGATTCCTTGTTTAGGTAACGGAACGCTAATCTTAGGTTTGCCAGTCGCCCATATGCTGCCGCAGTTATCTGGTTGATGTGTGCCTCTGGAGACGTACTTGGCGTTATACTCACCCCAAGGTCTTTCTCCTTTGCCGAGGTTTGTAGCCCTTGTCCACCTAGCCTGTACTCTGTCAGCGGTCTTCTTTGTCCTTCTCCGATCTTCATGACTTTGCATTTGGTGGGATTGAATTCGAGAAACCAGTTGCTAGACCAGATGTCAAGCTTGTCCAGGTCTGTTTGAAGTCCTGCTTGGTCCTTTTCCGATGTGTGTGTGTGTGTGTGTGTGTGTGTGTACTCACCTAATTGTACTCACCTAATTGTGGTTGCAGGGGTCGATACTCAGCTCCTGGCCCCGCCTCTGCACTGTCCGCTACTGGGTCTCTGCCCTCCCTGTTCCATGAGCTTTATCATACCTTGTCTTAAAACTATGTATGGTTCCCGCCTCCACTATATCGTTCGCTTAACTATTCCACTTCCTAACTACTCTATGGCTGAAGAATTGCTTCCTAACATCCCTCTGACTCATCTGAGTCTTCAGCTTCCAGTTGTGTCCCCTTGTTTCTGTGTTTCCTCTCTGGAACATCCTGTCACTATCTACCTTGTCGATTCCCCGCAGTATTTTGTATGTCATTATCATGTCTCCTCTAACCCTTCTGTCCTCCAGTGTTGTTAGTCCTATTTCCGTCAACCTTTCTTCATAGGGCAGTCCCCTGAGTTGTGGAACTAGCCTTGTTGCAAACCTTTGCACTTTCTCTAATTTCTTGACGTGCTTGACCAGGTGTGGGTTCCAGACTGGTGCTGCATACTCTAGTATGGGCCTGACGTACACGGTGTACAGTGTCTTGAACGATTCCTTGTTAAGGTAACGGAACGCTAATCTTAGGTTTGCCAGTCGCCCATATGCTGCCGCGGTTATCTGGTTGATGTGTGTTTCCGGAGACGTGCTTGGTGTTATACTCACCCCAAGGTCTTTCTCCTTTGATGAGGTTTGTAGCCTTTGTCCTCCTAGCCTGTACTCTGTCAGCGGTCTTCTTTGCCCTTCTCCGATCTTCATGACTTTGCATTTGGTGGGGTTAAATTCGAGAAGCCAGTTGCTAGACCAGATGTCAAGCTTGTCCAGGTCTCTTTGAAGTCCTGCTTGGTCTTCATCCGATGTGATTCTCCTCATTAATTTCACATCATCTGCGAAAAGAGACACTTCTGAGTCTATCCCGTCCGTCATGTCATTCACATATAGCAAGAATAGCACTGGTCCTAGGACTGACCCCTGCGGTACACCGCTCGTCACAGGCGCCCACTGTGATACCTCATCACGCACTATGACCCGTTGTTGTCTCCCTGTGAGGTATTCCCTGATCCATTCCATTGCCCTTCCTGTTATACACGCTTGGTCTTCCATCTTCTTTACCAACCTCATGTGAGGAACTGTGTCAAAGGCCTTCTCCCGATGGCCTAGTGGCTAAAGCTCTCGCTTCACGCACGGAGGGTCCGGGTTCGATTCCCGGCGGGGCGGAAACATTTCGAAGTGTTTCCTTACACACACACACACGTACATACAACAGGGCTAGTGTCTAATCGACATGTGCCTAGGACAAAATGGTAACTAACACACACTGTACCTCGACACCTGCAACCACAACTAGGTGAGTACTCACACAAAGACACAAACACACGCACGCACATATACACACACACAAACACACACACATACATAGATTCACACACACATACACACATACATACACCAGTGATGAGGCAGTGCCAAGAGCTGTGGTTTGACCCCTGCAACCATAACTAGGTGAGTACAACTAGGTGAGAATACACACACACATACACACTGTGCCTCTGCCCCTGCAACCAAAACAAGGTGAGTACGCACATACAAGTGCGACCTGACATACCCTATATACGGTGTCCTGTGGCCTTGTCGCTTCACACGGTGAGGGTCTCTATTCGATTCCCAACGAGGGTAGAAACATTGGGCGAGTTTCTTTATACCGGTTGTCTATGTTCATCCATCAGTAAAATGGGTACTATGAGTTAGTCGACTGGTGTGGGTCGAATCCTGGGACAAGGACCTAATTTGCCCGAAATGCTCTGCATTATAAGGGGTTTTCTACATAGTAGTATGTCATTGATGTCAACTAGGTGGAAAAATAAACACATAAGCAGTATAATGTGATCCTTTATTGACAACGTTTCGCCCACGCTGTGGGCTTTATCGAGTCACAGACAGATCTACCTGGAAAATGAGCAACATGGAGATATATATAGGGTACAGTCAGGTAGAGAATGATGGGTCAGGTGGAGAAAGCTGCATGTGACAGTCTTAAAGGTAGGGTGATAGTTAAAAACATTGTGTGACTTAAAGGACCTGCAGTGTACCATTCTTGAGTTCTAGGTGGGATAGCGTTGAAGAAGTTTCTTGGCAATAGGTTCAGCTATGTTGTAGAAGCCGTTGTTCTGGTTGAAGTTGTTGGATATACAGATGAGTGATGATTCTAGGATTCTTCGGTATTGCGTGTTGTCTTCTCTGGCGATGAGTCTTGCGTTTCTGTAGTTGATTAAATGGTTGTGTAAATTTCGGTGTTGAACACAGGCATTTCTTGAGTCGTCAGATCTGCCTGCATACTGGTGTTCTGAAATGTGTGTTTGTAGGTCTCTGGATGTTTCGCCAACGTATAATTTGCTGCAGCCATTACAAGGGATTGTGTATACCCCTGCCGTGGATTGAAGCTTTTCCTGTCTGTTACTGGTAATGTCCTTGATAGTGGTGGATGTGGAGGTGGATACTCGGAATGAGGTCTTAGAAAAAATATTGGAAACTTGTTTGGAAATGGAGTTGGTGGGAAGGACTATGTATCTCTTCTCAGCAGTGTCTTCTCTGGGTGTGTTGAAGATGTTTAATGCCCGTCGTCTGCAGTCTCTAATGAAGTGACGAGGATAGTGAAGTTTGGAAAAAACTTGTTCAATGAGGGAGCATTCTTCTTCAAGGAATTCACTGCTGCAGATTCTGAGTGAGCGCAGGAAAAAGCCTATAATTACACCACGTTTAATTTTGGTGTCGTGGTGAGAGTAGAAGTGGAGAAGATCGTGTTGATTGGTAGGTTTTCGATAGACTTTAAAACGAAGTTCATGGTCAACTTTGCAAGAAGAACATCAAGGAAAGGAAGAGTGTTGTCGACTTCTTCTTCTAGTGTAAACTGGATTGATGGCTCAACCTGGTTGAGTTCGTGTTGGAGAGCTTGAACGTTGAAACGTCTGGGAGTTATGATGAGAATGTCGTCAACATAACGAAGCCAGGTGACAGAAGAGGAATAATAGTGGAAAATCGCTCGGCTTCCAAATGTTCCATATATAGGTTCGCAAGGACGGCACTAAGTGGCGATCCCATGGGTAGTCCAAAGTTTGTTGAAAGAGTTGGTTTTCGAAAGAGAAACATGTAAAGCCACACATAGTTCAACAAGGTCGATGAAATCGCTGGCTGGAAGAGGAAGATCAAGCGAGTCGTCAATTTTCCTGCGCAAGAGATCGATAGCTTGCGCAGGAAAATTGACGACTCGCTTGATCTTCCTCTTCCAGCCAGCGATTCATCGACCTTGTGAACTGTGGGCTTTATGTTTCTCTTCGAAAACCAACTCTTTCAACAAACGTTTGGACTACCCATGGGATCGCCACTTAGTGCTGTCCTGCGAACCTATATATGGAACATTTGGAAGCCGAGCGATTTTCCACTATTATTCCCTCTTCTGTCACGTGGCTCGTTATGTTGACGACATTCTCATCATAACTCCCAGACCTTCAACGTTCAAGCTCTCAACACGAACTCAACCAGGTTGAGCCATCAATCCAGTTTACACTAGAAGAAGAAGTCGACAACACTCTTCCTTTCCTTGATGTTCTTCTCTGCAAAGCTGACCATGAACTTCGTTTTAAAGTCTATCGAACCTACCAATCAACACGATCTTCTCCACTTCTACTCACCACGACACCAAAATTAAACGTGGTGTAATTATAGGCTTTTCCTGCGCGCACTCAGAATCTGCAGCAGTGAATTCCTTGAAGAAGAATGCTCCCTCATTGAACAAGTTTTTCCAAACTTCACTATCCTCGTCACTTCATTAGAGACTGCAGACGACGGCATTAAACATCTTCAACACCCAGAGAAGACACTGCTGAGAAGAGATACATAGTCCTTCCCACCAACTCCATTTCCAAACAAGTTTCCAACATTTTTCTAAGACCTCATTCAGTATCCACCTCCACATCCACCACCATCAAGGACATTACCAGTAACAGACAGGAAAAGCTTCAATCCACGGCAGGGATACACAATCCCTTGTAATGGCTGCAGCAAATTATACGTTGGCGAAACATCCAGAGACCTACAAACACGCATTTCAAAACACCAGTACGCAGGCAGATCTGACGACTCAAGAAATGCCTGTGTTCAACACCGAAATTTACACAACCATTTAATCAACTACAGAAACGCAAGACTCATCGCCAGAGAAGACAACACGCAATACCGAAGAATCCTAGAATCATCACTCATCTGTATATCCAACAACTTCAACCAGAACAACGGCTTCTACAACATAGCTGAACCTATTGCCAAGAAACTTCTTCAACGCTATCCCACCTAGAACTCAAGAATGGTACACTGCAGGTCCTTTAAGTCACACAATGTTTTTAACTATCACCCTACCTTTAAGACTGTCACATGCAGCTTTCTCCACCTGACCCAGCATTCTCTACCTGACTGTACCCTATATATATCTCCATGTTGCTCATTTTCCAGGTAGATCTGTCTGTGACTCGATAAAGCCCACAGCGTGGGCGAAACGTTGTCAATAAAGGATCACATTATACTGCTTATGTGTTTATTTTTCCACCTAGTTGACATCAATGACATACTACTATGTAGAAAACCCCTTATAATGCAGAACATTTCGGGCAAATTAGGTCCTTGTCCCAGGATTCGACCCACACCAGTCGACTAACTCATAGTACCCATTTTACTGATGGATGAACATAGACAACCGGTATAAAGAAACTCGCCCAATGTTTCTACCCTCGCTGGGAATCGAATGGAGACCCTCACCGTGTGAAGCGACAAGGCCACAGGACACCGTATATAGGGTATGTCAGGTCGCACTTGTATGTGCGTACTCACCTTGTTTTGGTTGCAGGGGTCAAACCACAGCTCTTGGCACTGCCTCATCACTGGTGTATGTATGTGTGTATGTGTGTGTGAATCTGTGTATGTGTGTGTGTTTGTGTGTGTGTATATGTGCGTGCGTGTGTTTGTGTCTTTGTGTGAGTACTCACCTAGTTGTGGTTGCAGGTGTCGAGGTACAGTGTGTGTTAGTTACCATTTTGTCCTAGGCACATGTCGATTAGACACTAGCCCTGTTGTATGTACGTGTGTGTGTGTGTAAGGAAACACTTCGAAATGTTTCCGCCCCGCCGGGAATCGAACCCGGACCCTCCGTGCGTGAAGCGAGAGCTTTAGCCACTAGGCCATCGGGGCTGTGTGTGTATGTGTGAGTGTGTGTGTGTTTATGTGTGTGTGTGTGTGTGTGTGTGTGTGTGTGTACACACCTAGTTGTACTCACCTAGTTGTGGTTGCAGGGGTCGAGTCACAGCTCCTGGCCCCGCCTCTTCACTGGCCGCTACCGGGTGTGTGTGTGTGTGTACTCACCTATTTATACTCACATATTTGTGGTTGCAGGGGTCGAGTCATAGCTCCTGGCCCCGCCTCTTTACTGATTGCTACTAGGTCCTCTCTCTCCCTGCTCCATGAGCTTTATCAAACCTCGTCATAAAACTATGTATGGTTCCTGCCTCCACTACGTCGCTTTCTAGGCTATTCCACTTCCTGACAACTCTATGACTGAAGAAATACTTCCTAACATCCGTTTGACTCATAGGAGTCTTCAACTTCCAATTGTGACCCCTTGTTTCTGTGTCCCCTCTCTGGAACATCTTGTCTCTGTCCACCTTATCTATTCCTCGCAGTATTTTATATGTCGTTATCATGTCTTCCCTAACCCTCCTGTCCTCTAGTGTCGTCAGGCCGATTTCCTTTAACCTTTCTTCGTAGGACAATCCCCTTAGCTCTGGGACTAGTCTTGTTGCAAACCTTTGCACTTTCTCTAATTTCCCGACGTGCTTGACCAGGTGTTGGTTCTAAACTGGTGCTGCATACTCCAGTATGGGCCTGACGTATATGGTGTACAGAGTCTTGAACGATTCCTTAGTGAGGTATTGGAACGTTATTCTTAGGTTTGCCAGCCGCCCGTATGTGCTCGGTATTATACTCACCCCAAGATCTTTTTCCTTGAGTGAGGTTTGCAGTCTTTGGCCGCCTAGACTATACTCTGTCTGCGGTCTTCTTTGCCTTTCCCCGATCTTCATGACTTTACATTTGGCAGGGTTAAATTCAAGGAGCCAGTTACTGGACCAGGCTTGTAGCCTGTCCAGGTCTCTTTGTAGTCCTGCCTGATCCTCGACTGATTTAATTCTTCTCATTAACTTCACATCATCTGCAAACAGGGACACTTCTGAGTCTATCCCTTCCGTTATGTCATTCACATATACCAAAAACAGTACCGGTCCCAGGACTGACCCTCGTGGAACCCCACTCGTCACAGGTGCCCACTCTGACACCTCGTCACGAACCATGACTCGTTGTTGTCTCCCTGTCAGATATTCTCTGATCCATTGCAGTGTCTTTCCTGTTACGTGTGCCTGATCCTCTAGCTTTTGCATTAACCTCTTGTGAGGAACTGTGTCGAACGCCTTCTTGCAGTCCAAGAAAAAGCAGTCTATCCACCACTCTCTCTCGTGTCTTACTTTTACGTCTCTTACAAGTTTTACCTAATCGGCAGACATATATATATATATATATACATATATATATATATATATATATATATATATATATATATATATATATATATATATATATATATATATATATATATATATATATATATATATATATATATATATATACATGTCGTGCCGATTAGGTAAAACTTCGATTTTGCTTAAATAGCAACGCTCACCTTGCCATATAAGACAAGTGGAAATTTGTGTATGCAATAATTTCGCAAAATCATTCTAAACATAACGAAACAAATATATTTCACTGTGTTTATTATTAAATTAATGTTAACGTATCTAAAATATATTTAGTTGGGTTAGGCTAAATTAAATTGCGCTTGTTGTAATAAGGTTAGGTAGGTTTTCAAAGTTTCTCTTGGTACAAAATTAAAATTTTTACATTAACATAAATGAGAAAATATATATTTAAACGTATAAGAGAAAATTTTAAAAAGGACTTAATTTTAGATGAGTTCTTGCTAATTGACCAGTTTTACCTAATCGGCACGACATATATATATATATATATATATATATATATATATATATATATATATATATATATATATATATATATATATATATATATATATATATATAGGTATATATAAATTTACAATACTGTGACTGCAACAGTCCACAAGGTAAAGTATAGCTAATTTTAATTGACAGTAGCAATGCATATGGTGGCGCACGTAAAAGCAACGGCAGCCATGTTGTCAGAGCATGATGTTTGTTTATGTGTGTGTGTGTGTGTGTGTGTGAATGTGTGTCTGTCTGTCTGTGTTTGTGTGTGTGTACTCACCTAGTTGTACTCACCTAGTTGTGGTTGCAGGGGTCGAGTCACAGCTCCTGGTCCCGCCTCTTCACTGGCCCCTACCGGATCACTCTCCCTGCGCCATGAGCTTTATCATACCTCTTCTTAAAGCTATGTATGTGTGTGTGTTTGTGTGTGTGTGTGTGTGTGTGTGTGTGTGTGTGTGTGTGTGTGTGTGTGTGTGTGTGTGTGTGTGTTTTGTCCTATGTGACATTTTAAAAAATTGCCACATACCAATGAATTCTTGAATCGCATGAAAAAGGGCAGAACCTTCACAATTTCCCTCCCGTTGTTTATTGCAAACATGACTGTTGAAACTTCTTCCATAATTCATGTTGGGAGCTTAATATAACGCACGATTATTCAGTATAGCAATATTTCTGACAGTGACTTCGTTATATCAGATGGAGCAATTTTGTTATGTAACCGAAAGTAACGGTACGATTCCCTCAGCAGTAACTGTCCTATAATAGTGGGAGTAACTGTGTTTCAAGTGCTGTGAGTACTGGTGTTATTGTTGAAAGATTTATTTTGAATGAAAAAAAACTGTATTTCGTCTGCAGGATTTACAGTGTTATATTAATAAGAGTAACTGTGGTATAATCGCAAGATTAGCAAAATTAATGTATATATGTCGTGCCGAATAGGTAAAACTGGCGATTTTGGCTTAAATAGCAACGCACTTCTTGACGAATGAGACAAGCAAAAATTTGTGTATGCAATAATTTCGCAAAAATCATTCAGAACCAAACGAATAAAATACATTTCATTGTGTTTGTTTATTATTAAATTGTTGTAAATAAATTATTGTAAATATATTTAGTTGGATTAGGCTAATTAAATTGTGCGTGTTATAATAAGGTTTGGTAAGTTTTCTAAGGTTAGTGTGGTACAAAATCATTAATTTTTATATTAACGCAAATGAAAAAAAATATATCTTTAAATGTATAAGAAAAAAAATAGAAGTACCTAATTTTAAAGGAGTTCCTGCTAATTGACCAATTTTACCTATTCGGCACGACAAAAGTCTTGAACTAAGATTAAAACAACATAAGTATAGCATTAGAACTGGACAAGAGTGTAATGCTCTATTTATTCACGTGAGAGATTTTAACCATCCAATTGATTTCCAAAAGGCTGAGAAAGTTGTATCAAGCAAGTCAATGGTCGACTGGAATATAATAGAATCATGTTTCATAAAAAAACTGTTTCGAAAATAATGTGACTATTTCTTTTGGTTTATATAAATTGGATTAATTTATAATTAATAAAATTTGGAAAAAAAATAATGTTACATTAGACAAGTAAAAAATCGTAATGTTTGGGTAGATTATCAGGTGTGTTTCACAGCGTAGGGTGTTGTCACGCTACTGTGAGGTGTAGTCTTGTTGTAGTGACGTGATTGTGAGATGTAGTCTTGACCCTGTATATGCTTTCTTGTTGATGTTTTTTTATATATATATTTTTAATAAAACAATTAAATACATAAAATCAAACATTATGTCATAGTACATGGTAAACAATAAAATATTCTTACCATCTAATTTTAACCTAACCAATGATACTCCGGATTATTATCAACAACAGTTAATACCAGTTGAGGAGTACCTTAACCTTAATCTAAGCAATTACAATTATCCCCAAAACCCTACTATCACCCCACATACAATAGGTCCATGGTAATATAGTTAATACAGCCAAGTTCTCATACAGAATACTGAAAGGCTGTTTAAAGGACAAAACATAGATATATATATACACATCTTAACTACCACATATCAATTTAAACATAACCATCCTCCCACACACAACACACCAAACGGTGTTCCACTTTCCTTCATCCACTATTTTCACCCACATGCTACAATTTACAATAAAGTACATCGGCGGTTTCCTAGAAAGGCCTTGAAAACCCCATAGCCACATACCCCCCTTTATATAATATGAGTACATCTCATAACCCCCTCTAACACAAGCAATAAAAATAAAAATAAAATTACATTTACAAAAGATGCCAAAGTATGAACATACATAAGGACCACTTACGGTCATTAAAAAAATTATTGTGAGAGATTTACCACCCCTTCATAGCCTATGACAATGGCACGTTCTATAAAACTTGAGTTAAAACCAAATGTTTTAGAGGATAAACTCCCTATCAAACATGTTGATATTATCTTGCCCCACACCGGACCTTCACCACACACAGTATGACAATAACGGCTTACATAATCATATACAAAACATTAAATTGTAACACCTTTTATACCACACACATCCTTTAATGATTCCAACACAGGAAACGAAAGTAACAGGGAGCTCTTCCATTTCTCACAAAAGAATCATGGCCACCACACATGACATTGTGAACAGGTGATGCACTGAACATAAATAATACACTACGGATACAAACAATACCACACAATGCACATTATCAGGTAAAACATGATACACCCCTCCCTGTTTTGCACCACCTTATATATCTTCCGTAATCACAGACATCCCCCTCCCAGGAGACCAGCCCGTCATTCACCCCTGACCCTGAAATGCCCACAAATCCTACACCGTGAAAATCCTATAACTACGTGGAAAAAACCCCTTTGCACTTTCTCCTCATCATCTCCCTATTTCAACATTTCGTAAGATAGAAAGCCGCTGCCAAAGCCTTAGTTCATGCAACAGCCCCTTCCTTTCGCATTGCCCAAGACATAAAAACGAAATCTGTAACTAAATATACATCCGCTGTTTGTTCCTGAACACCTATGCCCCCACATCCAAACTTATGGCCCGTAAGACTGATAACCCCCCCCCACCATATGCAGCACACTCCCAAACCACTCCCTCACACTGTGTAGACGATCACAAAAATAAATGGCATGAAATGCTGTATCCTACCCCCCACAAACACTACAATCCCTTCCCTCCTGGAGCCTTCGATTAGCTAAAACTACCCCTAATGGTAAAACACTGCCTAATTCTTACCCAGTTGAACCTCTTCCAGATATCCCCCCACGGATATAGTGGGTAAACTCCTTCTACCACCGCTACCACCCTACTCTGTCCTACTCTTTCCAAGATGCTAACCTTCATTTTCTTAGGCTCCTGCACCCTCATTAAAGCACTAACCATAGTCACACACCCCAGGTCCCTATATTCCTGACTAATATCCCTTCCACCCGTTCCCCTATCTCTTATAAAACTACGCTTCACATATATACTTTTAAAACGCTTTTGCAAGTCTAGGAGTCCCTGCCCCCTTTGACTAATTGGGAGAGACACCACCCCCCTGCTTAGTGAATCACAACCTGATCCTCATATAAACCTATACACCCTCGCTATTAGATGCCTCACCTCAAACTGCTTCAAAGGCCAAATGGCTGCCACATGCCACAATTTACTAAATAGTAAAACATTTACCACCACAACCCTCTGATGAAACGTAAGACCCTCTGATCTTAATCCCGCTAACCTTCCTAATACCTTATTTACCACCGTTTTCGAATTTACCTTTTGAGCTTCACAATCATTTTTCCTATAATAAATGCCACAAATCTTAAGCATTTCCTCCACTTTCCAAACCCTCGCTGCTATACTTCCTCTCCCTTCCCATACCCCTACCTCTGATAACATAGATTTCTCAAGGTTGACACGCATCCCTGTAGCTTCACCAAACCCTCCCATGACATCATTAACCCTCTGCAAATCCTTCACGCCCCTCACTAAAACCATATTATCGTCCACATAACCTACAATACCTGTCCTTCCCCCACCCCTCTTGCTAGCACTCCCTCCCTTACTCCTTGCCTAACCACCCTATAAAAAAGGATCTTGTAAAATCGCAAAAAGCAGCTGGGACACTGGACATCCTTGCATCATGACATGGATATGTACCCACCTAGACACCCATTAACCTGAATGTGCACCCTCGCCCCTTGATACAATATCCTAGCCCATGACACTTTCCTCCCCAAAACTTTGCCATTTTATAAAACGCCACAACACCTCCCACTCTATGATATCGTACACCGACTGCCAATCTAAAATTAAGACCCCTCCTCCTCCCTCCACCTTTCTTTGTTCAATAAAACCCCTTATTCGTTCATGTCCCTCATACATCGTGCACCCCGTTATCCCATATTGTCCCTCATTGAGAACCCGTCCCACCATAGATTTTAACCTATTACCCAGTATTTTAGCAAAAATTTTATAGTCCCCATTCATAAGAGTAATAGCCCTATAATCTTTGACAAACCGACATCGCTCCATCTTCGGCACCAAAACCACTACCCCAGTCTTTTGCCCATCGCCCATAACCCCTACACTTTTCATGTCATTAAACAACCTAAGCAAAAACCCCAACATAATCCCCCAATGCACCACATAAAAATCACTGGGTAACCCATCAGGGGCTGGAGATTTACCCGACCTCATACCCACCAATACTTCCCATTCTTCCTCCTCCCTTAAAGGACCACTCATGGCTTCACAATCCTCCTTCTCCAGCCGACATTGCACCCAGCCACCCATGGTTCTTAGATCTATTTCACTAATTCCCCTACTGTTTAAAAACTGCCTATACAATGCATCTATATAATCCTCCATTCCCTCCATTGTATGCAACTATTGACCCACTTTATATCCCTCTAACCCCTCACTTACACTAATATTTTGCAACTCTGTTACCTTTCGCCTTATTCTCTGCTCCCTTAAGACATGCTGAAGGTCTGTATCCCCACAAAACCTCCTCGAGACCCACTGCAACTCTAGCCCCATTATAACGTAAATTTTGCAAATCCTTGATTGCTTCTTTTATATCTTCAATTTCGTCCACAGGGTAACCTGCCTCCCCCCCTCTTCCCCCATAACAGTCCTGCAATTGCCCTTCCAAATGTGACATAAGCCCATACTGGAATCGAGCAGCTTCCTTTCCCTTCTGTACATAAAAAAAACCTTGATCCTGCATTTAGCTTCTGTTTCCCACCATCCTATCAAATCATTCACCCCCTTCCCTCAGTCCACAAGTCTCTCAACATCTCCCCAAAAAATCCCCCACCCTCCCCCTCCTCAAGTAACCATACATTCAACTTCCAAAACCCCCTATACCTCCTAGGTAAACCCTCCCACGAGACGTCCACCATCACCTCTCTATGATCCGTAAAACCCGCATCTACAACTTCCACCTTCTTCACCTCCACCAATGCTGAGACATACACTTTATCTAACCTCGCCGCATAGCCACGCCTAATATATGTGTTCAACTCCCCACTCCACATTACCCCATACATCACCTAAACTCACCCCTTTTAACAAATCACCTAATAGCTCCGAATAATGCCCCGCTCACCGTGGCTCAACATTTTTACATCACACAACATTATTCCAGTTCCCTCCTACAATTGTAACTACCGGAAGTGAACATATATGATACATTAAATCTTCCCTTATGAACTTATTTTAAATTCTTACATCCCCCTCTGCCAGACCATATACACATACAAACCCCACCCTGATCCACCCCACACACCCTCCACCCTGACCACCCGACCCTCACCACCCACTTCACTATTCTGCACAACAAACGTGCTGGCTTCCTTTATGAAAATTGCTTCCCCAACTTTCAATCGAGGCGATCCTGACGTACATATCATAACCTTTAATTTGGAAAATATCAGCCTGTTTAAAATTATGTTCTTGGATCAGCACCACATCAAGTTGAAATATTTTGAAAAACACCTCGAACATTTCACACTTTCTCACACTCTTCAAACCATTAACATTTATTGTCATACATTTGAACTATGAAAATGGTGGTTTTCCTTTAGACACCTTAACTATTTTGTCTCCCTGGCATCTGGCGCTATCCCTTCCCCTCCCCACCCCTTGGGCCCCTGTGTGGACCTGTCGCGGACCTTTGGACCCCCGAAGGCCCTGAATGACCACTTCATTACAAGATTTTTTCCCTGACCTTTGTCCTGCTGTCAGGACATCCTCAACATCAGACACACCTACAGCTCGCTTATGCAAACCACTGTCAACCTGCATTAACTCCATCTCTGACCCAACCCGGTGCACATCCACCCCCACTTGATGGTTTGTCAGAGATCCATCCAAACTCGGCTCCAACAACGCCAAAACGTCTACCACTACCCAGAGATCCAAGGCGAGTTCTTCTACCACACGCTAACCCTGATCTTGTAAAAAGGTCTCCATAACCGTTGTAAGCGAATCTTCCTCATCATTACCAACCACCCCTGCCGGATCACAGCTGATGGTGCAGGCCCCTTGAAAGGCCCCGGCAGGGTCATACATCCAGGCTCCTTTTCCTTTGCTGCATACACTTCCTCACTCCACACGTTTCCTTGACACCTTCCCGAGGTGGGGTATGATGTCTGATCCCCACCGGCGTCTGCTGCACGCATCCTGGTGTTCTCCACCGCTGCTCGATTGGCCCCGCATTGTGTTGCAATTTGCTCGAAACCTCTACACATGTCTCCCCTAACCCCCCTGTCCTCTAGTGTGTGTGTGTTAGTTACCATTTTGTCCTAGGCACATGTCAATTAGACACTAGACCTGTTGTATATGTGTGTGTGTGTATGTGTATGTAAGGAAACACTTCGAAATGTTTCTGCCCCACCGGGAATTGAACCCGGCCCCTCCGTGCGTCAAGCAAGAGCTTTACCCACTAGGCCACCTGTGTGTGTGTGTGTGTGTGTGTGTGTGTTTGTGGCTGTGTGTGTGTTTGTGGGTGTGTGTGTGTGTGTATGTGTGTGTGTGTGTGTGTGTGTGTGTGTGTGTGTGTGTGTGTGTGAGTACTCACCTATTTGTTGTTGCAATTGTCGAGACATAGCCTCTGACCCCGCCTCTTCACAGACCATTACTATGTCCTCTCTCTCCCTGCTCCATGAGCTTTATCATACATCGTCTTAAAACTATGTATGGTTTCTGCCTCCACTACATTACTTGCCAGACTATTCCGCTTCCTGACAACGGTATGACTAAAGAAATACTTCCTAACATCTCTTTGACTCATCTTAGTCTTCAACGTCGAACTGTAACCTCTTGTTGCTGTGTCCCGTCTCGGGAACATCCTGTCTCTGTCCACCCTATCTACTCCTCGCAGTATTTTTTATGTCATTATCATGTCTCTCCTAATCATCCTGTCATCCAGTGTCGTTATGCCGATTTCCCTTAACCTTTCTTCGTAGGATAATCCCTTTAGCTCTGTAACTAGCCTTGTTGCAAACCTTTGGACATTCTCTTATTTCTTTACTTGCTTGACCAGGTGTGGGCTCCAAACTGGTGTTGCATACTCCAGTATGGGCCTGACGTACACCGTGTACAGTCTTGAACGATTCTTTACTGAGGTATCGGAACGCTATTTTAAGGTTTCCCAGGCGCCCATATGCTACAGCAGTTATCTGTTTGATATATGCTCGGTATTATACTCACCAAAAGATTGGGCGGCTGGGCATTCGTGAATGTTCGAAGTTCGTGAAAGTGGAACTCGCGAAATTGGAGGGCTAGCTGTAGAGTCTTTGGCCAATTAGTCTATACTCTGTCAGCGATCTTCTTTGTGCTTTCCCGATCTTCATGACTTTGCATTTGGTGGGGTTAAATTCAAGTAGCCAGTTGCTGGACCAAGCGTCCAGCCTATCCAGGTCTCTTTGCAGTCGTGCCTGATACTCATCTGATTTCATTCTCCTAATTAACTTCACATCATGTGCGAGCAGGGACTCCTCTGAGTCTATCCCTACAATCATGTCATTCACATATACCAAAAATAGCACTGGTCCTTGGACTGACCCCTGTGGAACCCCATTTTTCACAGGAGACCACTGTGATACCTCATCCCGTGTGTGTGAGTGTGTTTTATTTGAGTATGTGTGTATCTCTATCTGTTTGTGTTTGTTTGTGTGTGTGTGTGTGTGTGTACTGACCTAGTTGTGGTTGCAGGGGTCGAGTCACAGCTCCTGGTCACGCCTCTTCACTGGCCGCTACTGGGTCACTCTCCCTGAGCCATGAGCTTAATCATACCTCTTCTTAAAGCTATGTATGGAGCCTGCCTCCACTACATCACTTCCTAAACTATTCCACTTCCCGACCACTCTGTGACTGAAGAAATACTTCCTAACATCTCTGTGATTCATCTGAGTCTTCAACTTCCAACTGTGTCGTCCGTCTTGTTGCTGTGTCCCATCTCTGGAACATTCTGTCTCTGTCCACTTTGTCAATTCCACTCAGTATCTTATATGTTGTTATTATGTCCCCCCTATCTCTCCTGTAATCCAGTGTCGTCAGATCGATTTCC